>PVKZ01000205.1:868332-1162516 GCA_004027375.1 Macroglossus sobrinus
TTTTTTGTTTGTTTCTTGAGGTAGGCCCATATTGCTGTGAATTTTCCTCTTAAGACAGCTTTTGCTGTGTCCCATAGATTTGGGGTCATTATGTTTTTATTTTCATTTGTCTTAAGATACCTTCTGATGTCTTCCTTCATCTTATTGTTAACCCATTCACTGTTTAGTAACATATTATTTAGCCTCCATGTGTTTGTGTATTTCAGGTTTTATTCCTGTAATTGATTTCTAGTTTTATGCCATTGTAATAGAAGATGCTTGATATGATTTCAGCCTTCTTAAATTCATTGAGACTTGTTTTGTGGCCTAACATGCGGTCTATCCTGGAAAATGTTCCAGATGCACTTTAAAAGAATGTATATTCAAAGCCACTGTGGGGTAAAATGCTCTAAAAATATCAATTAAATCTGTCTAGTCTAATGTGTCATTTAAGGCCACTAATTTTTTGTCGTTTGTCTAGAAGATCTGCCCATTGTTGTCAGTGGAGTTTTAAAGTCCCATGTTATGACTATAATACTGTCGACTTCTTCCTTTATGTCAGTCAATATTTCCTTTATATGTTTAGGTGTTCTTTTGTTGGGTGCATAAATGTTTACACTGGTTAAAGTCTCTCATTGGATTGATCCTGTTATTATTATGTAATGTCTGTCTTTATCTTTTGTTATGGTCTTTGTTTTAAAATTTATTTTGTCTGATATAAGTATTCCCCAGATTTTTATTTTCATTCCCATGAAATACCTTTTTCCATATTTTTACATCTTTTTACTTTTAGTCTGTGTGTGTCTTTCAATCTGAAGTTGGTTTCTTATAGACAGCATATGTATGGGTCGTGTTTTCTTATCTATTTAGCTATCCTGCGTCTATTGATTGGAGTATTTAACTCATTTACATTTGTAATTATTGATAGGTACATAGTTACTGTCATTTTATTATTCAGATTTATGTTCTTCCTCCCTCCCCATTCCATCTTCTTAAAAGAGTCTCTTTAACATTCCTTGTAATATTGGCTTGGTGGTGATAAATTCTTTAGTTTTTTTCTCGTCTAGGAAGCTCTTTATCTGTCCTTTGATTCCAAATGATATCCTTACCAGGTAGAGTAGTCTTTGCTATAGGTCCTTCCTTTTCATCACTTTGAATATTTTGTGTTATTCCTTTCTGCCCTGCAAATTTTTTGTTGAGAAATCAGTTGACAGTCCTAATGGGTGCTCCCTTGTAAGGAACTAGCTGCCTTTCTCTAGTTGCTTTTAGGATTCTGTCATTTTCTTTAAATTTTGGCATTTTAATTATGCTGTGTCTAGGTGTTCGTCTTGTTTGGGTTCGTCTTGTTTGGGACTTTGTGTTTCCTGGTTAAGTGAGGGGAGTTTTTAATTAGTATTTCTTCAGAGAGGGTCTTAGTCCCTTGCTATCTCTTCTCTCCTTCTGGTACCCCTGTGATGTGAATTATATTTGTTGTCATTCCAGAGGTTCTTTAAACTATTCTCATTTTTGTTTGATTCTTTTTTTCTTTTTTTCTGTTTTGATTGGGTGTTTTCTGCTACCTTGTCTTCCAAATTGCTGATTTGAGCCTCTGCTTCATCTAACCCGCTATTGGTTCCTTCTAGTTTATTCTTGATTTCACTTATTGTATCTTCATTTCTGACTTTTTAAAAATGGTTTCTTTGTCTCTTTTTATGCTTATTATCTCTTTATTGAAGTTTTCATAAGTTTCTTGAGCATCCTTATAACCAGTGTTTTGCACCCTGTATCTGATAGGTTGCTTGCCTCCTTTTCATTTAGTACATTTTCTGGAGTTTTCTCTTGTTCTTTTATTTGACACATGTTTCTTTGTTTCTTCATTTGTCTGCCTCTCTGTGTTTGTTTCTATGTATTAGGTAGATCTGCTATGTCTCCCATTCTTGGCCAGGAGGCCTCATTTAGTAGGTGTGTCCTGTGGGGCCCAGTGGCACAGTCACCCTATTCACCTGCTCCAGGTGCTCCAGGACTGACCCTTGTGTGAACTGTACATGCCCTCCTGTTGTAGTTAAGCCTTAATTGTTGTTGGCACATTCAGTGGGTGGGATTGACCCTTAGTCTTTCTAGTTATGAGGACTGGCTATGCCTACCACCTACTACCTGCTCTGTAGGGGCTGACCCCATGGAGCAGGATTCTCAGCAGGGGGTTGTAGTGCCTGATGGGACCACCCTTTGGGCGTGCTCTTTTGGGGGCTAATTAGGTGGTGTTTTATTGTTTTCTGAAATCACCTTTCAAATGTGTTGGTTCTGGGGCTTTTTGGGATGGGCTCCTGTATAGGGTAAGGTCAGCCACTGCTTGTGATGGACGTAGAGGTCCATGGGGGAAGCCACACTGGGAACCAAGGCCAGCTACTACCAGTACTAGGCCTGGAGCAGCTCAGCAATAGGCTGAGGGCACCCTGAGGCCTGCCACCAACTGCTGGCTGGCAGTTGATGAGTTGGTTGTCACTGGTTTGAGTGAGTGGTGTTTAGTAGTTTAATACAAATTCAGTTTTGGTGCCACTGATGAGCCTGGGGCCATTCCTCAAAAGGTTCAGAATGCAGAGGCCAATCATCAACTGCCTTGAGCCTGCAGGCCCTCAAAACTTGTCCAAGAAAGAGCACAGCAAGGGCCAGGGCTGGCTGCCTGCAGTCAAAAGTGTGTCCCGTAGAGCACAAGCCAAGGCCAACTGCTTCCTGTTGAAAGGGCTTCCTGGGGTGCAGGGGCCAGAGCTGGCTGCCTACTGCCACTGAAGTGCCTTAGGTGGTACAGGAGTTCGGTGGGGCGGGGTCCGAGACAGTCACCAGGGTGGAGCAAGCAGGTTACCCCAGGCCAACACAGATTCAGATTTGGCCTTGTAGTGGGGACGGCTCAACACTGGAAGGATGGCATCTGCCTGTGAGATATACAGGAGGAGGGCCCAACAGAGAGAAAGTGGCAGCTGTTCCTCTGCCCCTTGCCCTGAGCCACACAACTCATATTGTCCCTGTCTCTGGTACCTCCTGAGCTGCTTTCCCTCCGCCAAAGCCCAGTGTTCGTGCCTGGGTACAAGAGAGTCTGTGCACAGATCCTCTGAGAGGATGCCTGCGTTTTCCGTAGTCTTCCATCTCACCTGGCCTGATGGAGTCCCTCCCCACTGTTTCTCACAGCCAGGTGTTGTGGGGCTTTTCTTCCCAGCGCTGGTGCTCAGGGCTGGGGAGCTGAGTGTGGGCCTGGGACTCCTCACTTCTCAGCAGGGACCTTGTGGCCAAGATATTCCTCCTGGCTCTTAACTGTGGCGTGTGGGTGGGGGCGTCGGTCTCCTCTGCTCTTCCCCCGGTCTCCGAGTGGCTGGGCCGTCCATTCCTCCGCCCGTCCCTTGGTCTTCGTGTGGCTGCTGCTTCATCATTTTAGATATAACACTTCTGTTCAGCTAGTCTTCAGATGGTTCTCCAGGTTAATTGCTGTGTAATTCAGTTGTAATTTTATTGTGTTCATGGGAGGAATCAAGTACCTACCTGTTTTTTTGGATTCTTAGCAGTATAGTATTTTTATGAGATAATACTCATCTCTTCAGAATGTTTTAAAATATAAAATATACCTTATTTGTACTTTTTCAAATCTTCAAGTTGTCTATACAAATTCAGAAAGAATATATTAGAATAGCCTGAAGGTTAAATAACAGTGACAAATTCCACAGTGAATAAGGACATTAAGAGAAGCTGATCTTTTTTTCAATTGAAGGAATCTGTTAATATAATTTACATTACTTTACTTCCATATTATGGTTTACCAAGTATACTATTAGAAGGTTAATGGAAAAAGAAGAGATACATGCTCTACCCTTTAGGTATCAATAAAATAATTATCCACACTAAAAAAATAGAATAATTTATTGCTAACTCTTAATGGTTCTAATTTTCTGTTAAGTGTTTCTGTTCTAACTTTGAAATATGGGTTTTTTTTTAGTTTAGAAATGTAAATTTTAATTAACTTAGAAAAAAATTGAGAATTGTCTATATAATGTGTTAGGTGTAATTTATTATTATAAATAGTTAACTAATTTATGTTATAGTGATATCACCACTTAAAGGAATATCCATTGCTTAATATTTATTTGAAGATATTTATAAAATTCATTTCATTACACTGTTACTCTAAAGTAAAATTTTGATAGACCCTTATCAAAATGCTTCATTTTAGAATAAAGAAAAGTTAATTGAAACATAGGAGAATTTTAATTTTAAAGTTATTGCAAGTGACTTGGTATTAATAATCTTAGTAGAGGTAGTACTCTTGTCTTCTGATAGTTTTCACAAATTTCAATATTATGTTGCCACAAAGGTAAAATTTTTCTTTTTACTTTAGCTTTGTTTTTCAGAAATTATCCTTAGGAATAAAACAAAGAAATCAAACTATGATAAAGAACTCTTAGGTAGGATCTTTACTTTTTAAAGCGTTACGGTTCATATGGATCTAACTGTAACTCTAAGATATCCTATCTTATGTATTTATCAGTAAAAATTTAATTATTTTGGATTCTATTACTATAAAATTTGAATAATTAAGATATGAGCAGAATGAAGTTTATTTTTAGACTGTTGTGGGGAAAAAAGGTATTGTTAAGTAGATTAATTGATCTGAAATTAATCTCACACTAGGTCAACCTTGCAGACATATTCTAACAGTCATCCTCCTTCCTATTGCAGAATGTCTGTGATAGAGGCAGGCAGTAATGTGTTATGGAAAATATCCGCATCAGTCAGGTTGGCATGCTATGATAGGACCAGCCCCAAGGGAAGTTCTTGGAATGTTGCTCACTTCATTTCTTCATACTTCTTGACCTGCTTACCAACTTTCAATAAATTTGTACCAGTAAACGGTTTACTTTAAAATGAATAGGGCTTAATAAAATCATTTAAATAATTTTAAGGCAGTGTTTTGTAGAAGGTCCAGTAACTTGAAGTTTAGAGTTACCCTTCTGAAGACAAGATCGAAACCACTTAAATAGAATTTTAAATCACTTTTTAAAGAAAAGTGTATAGTACAGTATTTTTTACATTATAAGCACTCACATGTTTGAGGAATGATTAATGTTTGAAATGGTCATAATGCCGTTTAGATACTTAACTTTAATCACTATATCTATTTTTTGTCAGTGAGACATTTTCCCTAAGCATAAAAGAAGCATGAATACGGTTAGCAGAAATATAATTGTTAGCTTTAAATAAAATTCTATTTAAAAATCATAATATTTCAGGAAATTGTTTTTATACAGGTAAATGGTTGCAGTTTTGTGGTGAGAACAGGAAAGCCTACAAATTTATTAAGGGTACAGTATTTAAAACTACTCATAATACTAATGTTTTATACTATTTAAAACCACCTGGCTTACTAACAAAGCTCTTTCCTGCATGTACTTCTTCTGTGGGCGATTTCTAAATGATTTTAATGTTTAAAGAAACACAGTCATCCACCTTTTAATATAAAACTCAGTTATCTTGTTTTTGCTCTTGAAGTATGTATTGCATTAACAACAAAGGAGGTGGTCATACTAGTAAACTCCCAGGTGGTGAGTGGTGTTTTAAAATGGACTTTGCACATTAGAATTCTTTTTGAAGAATGTTGCTTATACGACATTATTAAAAAATATTGATTGATTTAGGAAGAAGAATTTGGTGTTGATGATTCTTATTCTGAACATGGAGCACAGTACAGTCAGACCCACCTGGAGATGATGGAAAACGAATTAATTGGGAAACAGCATGAAATTGAAGAGCTAAACAGAGAACTGGAAGAAATGAGGGCCACTTATGGGACTGAAGGACTGCAGCAAGTATGTTTACCTCATGCATTTTTTGTTACTCACAAAAACAAAAATAGGACGTTTGAATGGTAGCTTACATACATTCTTTAAAGATGGGGTTTTTAAATGGTAACTTAAAGTCATCTCAGTTATTTGTCCATCCATATGTAAAACAGAAACATCCTCGCTTAAAGGGTTTCATTAACAGGTCTAATAAAATGTGGTCCTTTTTATTTAACTTTATGAGATAGGTAAGCTGAAATCACTTTAGTAGAATAGATGTTTTTGTAATCAGCCTGAGAGAAAAGTATCATGCAAACCACCTCAAAATATGATGATTGTAACTCATTAAACATGTCAACGAGTCCTTGTAAGTAACTTCATGTGGTTAAAATGACATCTGTTGTTTATAGCAGTCGGGTTATGAGAACAAAATGAAATAGGACATTGACAAAGATGACAGAATACATTTTAGTTTCATCCTCTCCAGAAACACGGGAGGGTTGAACATATCTATAATGGCACTGTCTAGGAACAGACTGAGGCATCCCTGAGGGTAAAGGTGCTGTTCTTCTAGAAGTAGATGTGGATACATTAGACCTAATGGGTTTGTTCCTAAGTTCACATAATGTTTTTAAAAGTTGTTGTGGAAGTAAAATCAGTCTCTGCAAGCTGATAGCTTTCAAATATGGAAAAGATTGCTTACAAATTATAATTCTACCAATGAGTTTTGAATATCATATTTTTGGAAAACCGTTACCTGTAAAATAATTTTATTAAAAAAATAAATCTAGCACTTATTAATTTCACTGGTCTTTTAGTTACAAGAATTTGAAGCTGCCATTAAACAAAGAGATGGCATCATAACTCAGCTTACTGCTAATTTACAACAAGCAAGGAGAGAAAAGGATGAGACAATGAGAGAATTTTTAGAGCTGACAGAACAAAGTCAAAAATTACAGATTCAATTTCAGCATGTAAGTATTACTAACAACAAAAATTATTGGCTTTTTAGAAAGGAATTAAAATTGTTTTCATACTTTTTAGAACAAATTTAATTTTGTTTAAAATGCATTTGCTTATTATATATTATGTTAGAAAAACTAGTGAATACCTTTTGTTATGTTAACCAAGAATTCAATTCATATTTCTTCAGTGGTTTCCTGCTTTTATTTCTTCGTGTTTCTTCTTTGTCTTTATTTATTTGAGTTTGATTGGGTGGAGTTTTGCAGTAATTAACATGTAGTCATATCCTACCTTTGCTCACCCTGTTGTGATTTTATTTTAATTAGAGTCTGAAATGGCAACTAGACTGAATATACTCCATTTACCTTTAATTAGAGCCACAGGAATTTAATTGAATTAATCAAGCTTTCTGATAGCACACAATGGAAAATAAATTGAGTTAGGTTAAGCAAAAGAGAGGAATTTAATGTAAGGATACAGGCTTACCTTACAGAATTCAAGACAGAAATACCACCAAGCCTCTGAAATGGATTAGGATCAGAAACTTTCTAGTCATCAGGAATCCAGGAAGTACTGTTTCAGGCCCCATTTCTTTCTGCATGTCTACTTCAGTCTTATCTCTCTCACTAGACTCCTTTCTCTCTGCTTTATCATGGGAAAAGTAGTCTTATTGGTTTAGTTTGGAAAATGTACCCACACTCACCTGATCATGCATGGCATTATATTTGCTTGGGTCTCAAGCCTGTGAATTCAGCACATTTTTCCGTAATTATGAGCTAAGTAGTATCCCAAAAGATATCTGTTCCTTGGTGCAGTCACTTCAGAATTTAATATTTTGGTGTTTCTTTCTGTTTTCAAGTTACAGGCTAGCGAAACTCTGAGAAACAGCACTCATAGTAGCACAGCTGCAGATTTACTACAAGCCAAACAGCAAATTCTCACTCATCAGCAACAGCTGGAAGAACAAGACCTTCTATTAGAAGATTATCAGAAAAAAAAAGAAGACTTTAAAGTGCAAATTAGTTTTTTACAAGAGAAAATTAAAGCATATGAAATGGTATGTTTATTTTAAAAAAGTCAGCCAGCTTGCAGCAGCTTAACAATTAACTTTAAAGTTTTGTATGCAAGTGCTTATCTTTTTGTTATGTTCATGAGTCACAAAATTTTATAATTAAGAAAAGCTCTTTAAGTGTGTAAAATAAGTTATTTCAAAAGCAATTAGGAATTTCACAGTAATAGTGTTTAAGATAGTACTCATTACTGAATTCCTTGAAGATGATCAGCCTGTATTAAACTGAGTTTTCAGGGGAGTCTAAATTTATAACCAGAATTTCTATTCTTTTTTTTCATCTAAAGTTATTTCTATTCAATTTAATCATGGTTATGAAATTTCAAAAATATTTTCATGACAAAATGAAATTTTATGTATTTTATTAGAAAAAATGTAGTTAACTCTATTTATTCATTATAGTTATATTTTATACAGTTGCTAGGAACACTTATTTAGCAAATAAGTGCTTTTTAGGGATACACACATGTACATATCTCACATAGATTATAATCTTAAATCCTAAAAAGTACTTATTCTGGTAGATTAAATTTTGTTTGTTTTTCAAAAGCAAATGAAGTTTAGAAGTGTCAAATGACTTTCCTGAGGCTGCCCCACTAACAGTTGCTAAGTTGGAATTCAAATCCCATCCACCTGGGCCAGAGTCAGAATTTCTTATACTACATGTAACTGCCCACTATCATCTGCATCCTCATTTCCATCCATCTTCATATGAGAGCTGAAATAAGAAGGCAGTATGGTTGCTTTGTTGGATGTCACCTGGAAATATACATGTCTAGAAACTCAAATATTTTGTCACTTTATACACTTCTGAAAATTCCTACGAGTGTTGATTTGGGGGTTAAAAATAAATTTTAGCAAGTAGGTGAATTTGTAAATACAGAATTTGTGAATATTGAGGATGGATAGGCTGTACATACAATACAGTACTTTTTTATAAACCTAGGAGATTCTTCTGCAAGAAGTTGAGGAATTACCAGGACAAGAATAATTGGGTTAATAATAAAAGTATTAGCTAGCATTTATTTTTGTTCACTTGGTACCAGGCAATATTCAAAGCATTTTACATACTAACTCACGGAATCATTACAACCTTATGAGGCAGAATTGCCACTGTCACCTCCATTTTGCAGATAAGGACACCAGGGCAAAGCAAGATGAAGCAATTTGCCCAAGTACAAAAGTAATAAGTTAATAGAATTAATTTCAAACTTAGGTAGAATGACTTCAGAGACTATATGTACTCTCATGAAAATAGGAAATATACAGTTTTAAGATACTGAAATTATCAAATGGACATGCTTTACAACTGAGATAATTTAAAAATCATTATGTAGATGTTTACAAAACACCTGTTGTACCAGATCTTTGAAAGAGATAGCGATGATTAAAATGTTTCCTTCTCTTCACTGGAATTCATGATTTAGTAGGGCATGAATGCAAGACAACACAAAACAAGGATAAGTGTAGATAAAAGGTGTGTTGAAAGTTCTGAGTAGGTATGGGTTCATAAAGGAAGTGATTCAGGGTAGGCTTTAGGGAGGAGGTGATGTAGGAAGTGTAAGTTGGCCCCATCCCTTTTTAATTTTTTTTTCCCTTAGCAGGTAGTATCATCTAAGGCACATAGCAGCTATTCGATACTTACCTGATAAATAAGTGAATAAATTATGAATCTGAATTGATAGAGATGGGGAGGATGCTTTAGACACAGTTTGGATGGAGTGTGCATAAAGACCCAGGGAGCAAAAAATAGTTTAACTAGAAAACAGTAGTCTTTGAAAGTTAGTCTTTCCTGGAGCAAATTAGAAACAGTCCAGGCCTAGGTTAGAAGGGACTAGAAATTGTATTTTATTGTATTTATTATATTATACTTAGTTGGCAGAATAATTTGAAATTATTTAAAATTTAAATATTTTATGTGAGGGAATAACCTTTGTTTATTAGCAAGAATTCTTTTATTGTCATTCTCTTTTTCGTTGCATATATATTTTAATTTTTTCTTTTTTTCCCTTTGAATCTCCCTGAGTAGTAGTTTCATCAAAGTAGCTAAGGGAGTAGAGTATTAGGGTGATCACTGAGACTGTCTTGGTCCCCTAGAAAACTGCATTGATGATTCCAGGCTTATTCACATTGTCTTAATTCTCTGAACTTCCCATGGTGCAGTAGTCACTGGGAGGAAGTATATTATTCCCCATAAGTAGAGGGATTGTACCTTCAACCACAGGAGTATCTTTCTTTTATTTTCTTTCTTTTTTTTCTTTTTGAAACAAAATAAGTGGTTTTAAAATATGTATTTTGAAATAAACATTACTAAGAAAAATGAACCATGAATTTGTATTTAATAGTTGAATGACGAATTATTTTTTGTTTGCAATTATATCAGGTGATATATACTTTTGAATTCAGTGAAACTTTTATGAGGGTTTTCTTCTGTAGAAAATGAAGAAGTAAAAATGTTACAGATTTATAACAATGTTAACATTTTCAAGGCTAACTACTTATTTAACAATTTAACTGAAGTTGACTACCATTAAAAGATTTTTCTTTTTAGTTTCCAAATGCCTTATAGGTTTTTCTAGTATATAGATATATATAGCAAAGTGAATACATTTAGTATATTTATTTTATTTTAGCTTTGAGTATATTCTGAGACAAACGAAATAGTATTATCTTTATTTTACAGCTTGAAAACACTGAGATGTATGAGATTAAACTGATTTAAATGTCATATTGTAATGCAGAAATTCAAATAAAAAGGTTTAGTACTTGGTCATAATTTATGGTGATATTGGATGGAATATGTGATACCAAGACAAAAGCTGATAGTATTTCACACAAGAGGCTACACGAGATAGTATTCATTGCCTTGATTAATTTATATAGTGCAGAATTTAGCTTTTGACTTGTAGGCTCAAAAGTTTGATTTGGTATTTATTTTACATCAACTGAGACTTGTGCTATCTCAGAGGTGAACTCAGATGCCAAGTTCAAGAAACCAGTGTTTCATGTTGAATACAAGATTGTTTATTATAAGAAATAATTAACCCAGAAATCTGTATACTTCAAGTTCATTGAATTTTACTTTTGAAAAGCCAAGAATAATAGAAAGTTGTTTAGTTGAGCATGATCAGGGCATGTTAGAGGAATCAAATGTTAGGGCATTAGGCTATGATAACCTGATCTAACCATCTCACAGTAGGAATGATCATGCCTCTGGACTGGAATTCTTTAAATTCTGTTTGCTACATCCCCCTACATTGCTTACGTATGGTTTTCCCACAGAGATCAAGATGCTCGGTCTCATGGCACCTTGATTCTCTTCCCTGTACTGGACAGGAATGGATTCTACCAACATTTCCCTCTGAGGCTTTCCTTTTTCTAGGCGTTGACATTCTTTCTTTAGATGTGCTAATGTATTCATTGAGGCTATTTTTAAGTCTCCTCAGCCTGGAACTCCTGTCTCCTTAAGGTGCTTTAGCTTGCTTACTTATATTCTGTTCCATTCTGTGGCTTTTACTTTTTTTTTGTACTTGGGTCTATTGCCCTAACTACTTAGGTAACTAAGTAACAGGTGAAACTTTGTCTCCAGGGCTTCCACTTGACTCTCTTTTGCTATAAATTACTCCCATGAATGATTATAATTAGTGATAAGCTTTGATCTCTGTTCTGGGTATAGGCTTATCTACAATTCCAAAGAGCCCCAAATCAGAACCAGGAAAAAGTATCTGTTCTGCTCTCAAATTTCTATTTAAACCAAAAGTTTAGGATCAAGTTGATATGTCATAAGTGGTATAGTTGTCTTACATGTTGCTTGATGTTCAACCATTTAAGCATTACATATTCCTAAGTAAAATACAATGAACTTGAAGTATACACTTAGCCCCCAGAATTAGAAGTAACTTAGCCCCGGAATGAAGTTAAAGCAGACCCAAAGAAACCTATTTTTGTTGTTTTACTCTTTTCACAGCACTTGCCCATCAAATACCTTCAGGTCACTAGAATACATGGGAGGAACCTCGATTTATTTTTAAGAGTTTCTTCTAGAACTATAAAGAGTAGGTAGTAAGTACTCTATAGAAAATACTAAATGCTTAGAATGTTGATCACTTCATAAGAAAGATGAAAATATAATCGTTTAGACACATTTTAATCTGACTGAATTTTTAAGTTAAAAATTTTAATCATAGTAATGTAAGAAAAATTTCTTCCAAGAAAACCAAAACTGCTGTAATATTTTCTTAAAAGTAGTATTGGGTTCACAAGTTATGTCTCATTGACTTGGAAAAAATTGAGGGACAGGCCCAGCAGTCACTTTCTAGAGAATTAGGTAAAAGAAAAAGCAAACATTTATCACTCTTTTGGTAATGGGATAAGATAAGTGACATATGTTGCCAGGAACTAAAAATGCCATTTTAATATTTTCACTTTTTTTATTTTTAAAGGAACAAGATAAAAAAGTAGAAAGCTCAAATAAAGAAATGCAACAAAAGGAGGCAGTTATCGAAGAATTAAATATAAAAATAATAGAAGAAGAAAAAAAAACTCTTGAGCTAATGGATAAAGTCATAGCTACTGACAAATTAATGGAAGAATTACAAGAACAGGTTGTACAAAAGAACCAAGAGATAAAAAATATGAAATTAGAGCTGACTAACTCCAAGCAGAAAGAAAGACAGTGTTCTGAGGAAATAAAACAATTAATGGGGACAGTTGAAGAACTTCAGAAGAAAAATCATAAAGATAGCCAACTTGAAACTGATATCCTACAAAGAATGGAACAAGAAACACAAAGAAAGTTAGAACAACTCCGGGCTGAGCTAGATGAGATGTACGGGCAGCAGATAGTGCAGATGAAACAAGAGTTAATGAGACAACATATATCACAGATAGAGGAACTTAAAACACAACATAAAGGAGAAATTGATAATGCTTTGAGATCATGTCCAAATATTACAGTTAATGAAGATCAAATAAAGTTAATGAATATAGCAATAAATGAACTGAATATAAAATTGCAAGATTCTAACTCTCAAAAGGAAAAACTCAAAGAAGAACTAGGAGCAATTTCAGGAGAAAACTCTGCTCTACAGAGACAGCTTGAAGACCTTTTTGAAGAATTGAGCTTTGCAAGGGACCAAATGCAGAGAGCTAGACAGACAATAGCTGAACAAGAAGGTAAACTCAATGAAGCACATAAGTCTCTTAGTACAGTGGAAGATTTGAAAGCTGAGATTGTTTCTGCATCGGAATCCAGGAAAGAACTAGAATTAAAACATGAAGCAGAAGTTACAAATTATAAGATAAAACTTGAAATGTTAGAAAGGGAAAAGAATGCTGTGTTAGACAGAATGGCTGAATCACTAGAAGCTGAATTAGAGAGACTAAGAACACAGCTTCTATTTAGTCATGAAGAAGAACTTTCCAAACTGAAGGAAGATTTAGAAATTGAACATCGAATAAATATTGAAAAACTTAAAGATAACTTAGGTATTCACTATAAACAGCAGATAGATGGCTTACAGAATGAAATGAGTCAAAAGATTGAAACCATGCAGTTTGAAAAAGACAATTTGATAACTAAGCAGAATCAATTAATTTTGGAAATTTCAAAGCTAAAAGATTTACAGCAGTCCCTTGTGAATTCAAAATCAGAGGAAATGACTCTTCAAATCAATGAACTTCAAAAAGAAATTGAAATACTCAGACAAGAAGAAATGGAAAAGGGTACACTTGAACAAGAAGTTCAAGAATTACAACTTAAAACTGAGTTATTGGAGAAACAAATGAAGGAGAAAGAGGATGACCTTCAAGGAAAATTTGCACAACTTGAAACAGAGAATAGCATTCTTAAAGATGAAAAGAAAGCCCTTGAAGACATGTTGAAAATATATACTCCCGTTAACCAAGAAGAAAGACTACTTTTCATAGACTCCATTAATTCCGAATCCAAAGACTGTAGCTGGCAAAAAGAAATAGAAATACTGACAGAGAAAAATGAGGACCTCAAAAAACAATGTATTCAGCTAACTGAAGAGATTGAAAAACAAAGAAACACTTTTTCATTTGCTGAAAAAAATTTTGAAGTTAACTATCAAGAGTTACAGGAAGATTATGCTTGCCTTCTCAAGGTAAAAAATGATTTAGAAGACAGTAAAAATAAGCAAGAAGTAGAGTATAAAAGTAAGCTTAAAGCACTTGGTGAAGAGCTTCATCATTTGCAGAAAATAAATCCAACTACAGTGAAAATTAAAAGTTCAGTCTTTGGTGATGACAAAACTTTTATAGCAGAACCATTGGAAACTGGTGAGGTTGTTGAAAAAGATACAACAGAACTTATGGAAAAACTTGAGGTAACTAAACGAGAAAAATTAGAACTGTCAGAGAAATTGTCTGATCTTTCTGAACAATTAAAACAAAAACATGGTGAAATTAATAATCTAACTGAAGAAGTTAAATCTTTAAAGCAAGAGAAAGAGCAAGTTTTATTGAAATGTAGAGAGCTAGAAATCATAATTAACCATACTAGGACAGAAAATGAAAATATATGTGATGTTCAGTTAAGCTCTTTAAAAGATGGAGTTGTGACTGTAACAAGCAGGGATTCTGGAGGGTCAGTTTCGAAAATAAAAGATTTTGGTGAATCAAAAATAATGGAGGATGGGAATGTACCTTTTGAAAATATGGCTATTGGAAAAGAAAGCAAACAAGAACAATTGTTTTTGGATCACTTGCCATCAGTGACAAATGCATCGTTGCTTGGGATATCTGAACCAAGTGAAAATTATGAACTGCAGCAGGAACTCAGTGTGCTTAAATCAGAACAGGTATGTAAATTTTATATTAAAAAAATGTTTTTATACTTATAAAACATGACCTCCTTAAGAATGAAAGTGAATGTAATATAATTCTCATTTGGGCCTATCATTTATTTATCATTTCTTTATCTAGTTTCTTCTAAACATTGTTGGCTTTCTTTCAGTTATTCTAACTGTTGTACATTCTGCTCAGGAAATGAAAAAATGGTTTATGGTTCACATTTATTTTGGAAAGGCAAGAGTTTAAATAAGTTATTTAATCTAAGCTTTAGAAAAGTTATTCTTTAATATTTTGTTACAATCCTAAGGGTTAGTTTCAGAATTTCATTTCATATTGTTTTCAAGGTTCCACGACTGAAAATTAACTCTTAAAATTTTAGTACACTATATAGTTGTTCAGTCATTAGGAAACTCTATTTCTCTGAAAAAAAAATCTCAATTTAAGTCCTAGATTTTTCTGAGTATTGTTATACTTGGAGAAAAAATACTATTCTAAATACAGTTAAAGAATACATATAATAGGTAATAATAGATCACTCCTGACAATTTATATTTGCCAGATACTGATATTAGAAATAATAGAAAAATTCCACAAGTATTTATTGAATCTCTTTCCAGGTATAGGAGTATAATGGAAAACAGGAGAAAGAAGATTCATTCTTTCAGAGAGCATATATTCTAGGGAGGAAGGCAGGCAGTAAGCAAGGAAACAAGTAGATTAGTTGGAAATAGTGATAAATCCTATGAAGAATAAAAAACAGATAATGTAATAGAAAATGATGGGCAGTGGTGGTAGCAGGAATAAATAGGGTGGTAGGAAAATTCTCTTAGAGGAATTGACATAAACCATGATCTGAATGACAGAGGAGCCTGCCACAGGAAATTAGAGCAGTTCTGAAAACATAGATGAGTCTGAAGTACAGAATGAAAGTGTGTTTAGTTGAGTTTAAGAGGAGAGTGGAAGAAGAATGAAGAAGAGACCAGTTCTTGGAAAGTCTTACAAACTTTGTAAGATGTTGAGATTTTATTCTATATTCAGTTGGAAGCCACTGGAAAGTTTTTTTCTAATATGTTTATATTTATGATGATAGATCAAATGTATTTTCCATCTTAATAGAGATAAGAAATTCAAACTGCTCAACTATTAATGCTTTGCTAAATATCTAGAGTTGTTTTCAAAACCATAAACCGATTTTAATTTAATTTAAATATTCCTAAAAATCATTTAAAATTTTTTTAAAAGCATTATTGGAAGAGGACCTGATTTTGAAGTTGTCGTAAGGGTCAAATCTTCTTAGTAAGAATTTTATTTTCCCTACTAAAGACATTTTCAGTGGTGGTCAGATAACTTCCTCTTGACATTCACTTACAGAAAGTGAAGGTTGGCAAGCCTGTAAACTGTTCCTACCCACTCATCACTACGAAGACAAGCCTCCTCATTGGTGGGAAGGAGAGTGAGGTCTTTGTGTGGGGAGAGGCTCACAGAAGAAATTGGGCGTTAATTTACACATCAGTAATACCTAAGAGCAATCTAAATAAGCTTAGAAATAATTCTGAGGCCACAAAAAGTACTTTTACTCGTGGGCCTAAGCTTAGTAAATAGAACAGATATCTCTTACTGAAACCAAAATAAATACGGGTGTTAAGAGATTTTTTTTTATAACTGAAAAGTAACAAATGAATAATTTTGAAGTACAATTCCAGGTTATTTTAATAGAATTAGGAAGTTTGAGCAGAAGGAGAAAAATAAAAATATCAAAAAAGTCTTGTTACTTTTGGGATGCTAGGACAAAGGAGGGTGGCAGGAATGTTATTGATACTGATTAATTATTGATGCTGGAGGAAGACATAGACTGAAGTGTTTATGTGTAAAATTAAAGGTAATGATTAGAATTGAAACAGGTATTAGAGCTTAGAAACTATAAGAGGAACCATTAGAACCTCAGCTCCTTGAAAAGAAGGACCCTGTTTGCTGTGTAGCTCAGGACTAGAGTGATGACTGACATATGATAGGTAGTTAATACATTTTCTTTAAATGAGTGTATTAAATGAAGAAAAACAAAACAAAGCCATTTCATCAAGAACAAACAGTGAAAAAGCATAGGCCTTCATGTTAGAATCAGGAACAAGATCAGGATAGCTTTTGTCACTTGGTATTCATTATTGTTCTTTAGGTCCTAACCAATGACAAGACAAAAATTTTGTGGTAAAAATGGAGAGAAACATAGTTGTCATAATTTACATATGTAATAAAATACCTAGAAAATTTAAGCAAATGAACTAAAAAAGCTTTAGTGTATAGTAAATATGAAAAACAAAATGTGTGAGACCAATGTTAAAATTATAACACTTTAATGAAGGACATGAAACTTATATGAGAAGACTCATCAGTGGGATATTTTTAATATTGTAAAATGCCGGATATCTAGAAAAAATCCACAAGCTTTATGTAATTCTAATCAAAATTATAATGAAAAGTGTTTGGAATTTGATTTAATCAGTTTATAGTTCATCAGGAAGAATAAATGCAGAAGAGCCAATAATATTTTTGAAAAAGAAAAGTACTGCAGAATACTTGAATGGTGTCAGAGGACAGTTTTTAGCTTTAAATATAGGAATTTTACAAACAAGAAATATTAATTAAGTTATTCAGTAGAATAAGAGTATATACACTCAAGGAAAGTAGAAGGAAATAATAGATTAAAAACAGAAATAAAGGAACGTGGAATAACCAGAAGAGGGAGAGAGTTTTCAAGGATATTGAAAGCTTATTCTTTGAACAGATTAGTAAATTAGAACCATTAGATAAACTTCAAAGAAGATGATCAAAGGAAAACAAAAGATTTATAAACAAATCAAGAATTAAAATAAGAACCTAAGTACAGGTATCAGATTTTTAAAAATTATAAATAACATGACAATAAATTTGAAAATATAGGTAAACTAGATGGTTTTCTGGAAAAATATAAATTAGCAAATCTAACTCAAATAGAAATGTAAAACCTGAATAAGCCAATAATCATTAAAGCATTTGAAATTCACTCTCCTTCAGTCAAAAATACTACACCAAAAAAAAAAAAAATACACCAAGACCATTTTATAAGTGGGTTATACCAACTCTTTAAAGAAAAAAAAATATATTCACTTACTAAAATAGGATGAAAGGAAGAGAGGAAGAACAGGCACCCAGGTTATTTCATGAGGTGGGTATAATATTGACACCAAGACCTGACAAGAATAGTACAAGAAAAAATTACAGACTAATCTCACATATGAATATTAACTCCTAATTAAAATATTAGCAAATTATCTCAAGGAATGGAAACATAGTTCAATATATAAAAAATATTACTATAAACTCTACATTCATACATAATACAAGAGAGCCATGTCATTTTAATAGATGCTGAAAAATAATCTATAAAAAATTAACAATTATTTTAAAAATAGGAAATTAGACATAGAGGGAAATTTCTTGACCATAGTAATGATTTTCATCAAATACTTAGCAGATAACATTTCTAATGGTGAAATTTAGAAGTAATCCTGTTAAAATCAGGTATAGTGCTAGGATGCCCACTATCTACTTTACTATTTTAGCATTGTCTTATGGTTACTATACAATTGAGTATGACAAGAAATAAGAGATAAAGGTTATGAAAGAAGAGACAATTTTAAATATTACATAAGATATATAAACTTGTTAAGAAAATTATAAAACATTAAAGTACCTAAAGACTTGACTGTATGGCAGTATATACCATATTTATAGTGAGATACAGAGATGTCATTTCTCTCAGATTAATTTTTATATATATTGTAGTTCCAGTGAAAATTCCAACAAGGTTTTTCCGTGAATCTTAAAAAACTGATTCTAAAATTAATGTAGAAGAGTAAATATCCAAGAACAGCCAAGACAATTTTAGAAAAATTTATCTGATATCAAGACATTAAAAAAATTATAATAGACAATATGATTTTGTTGCTGAGATGGACAAATAAAAAACCAAGAAAGATATTCACATACTTGTAAAATTTTAGTATGTGGAAGAGGAGGCCCGACAAATTGACATTTAATGAAACCTCTACTATATTCCAGGTACTGTTCTAGACACTGGGGATATAACAGTGAATAAAAATAGACAATAAAGAATAAAGCTTATGTTTTAGTGGCATTATACATTAAATAAGTCAGACAAATAAATATATAACATCTCTGATGGTAATAAGTGCTGTAAAGAAAATTAAAAATTAAAGATGCTAAGAGGACAGAGATCTACCAGAAGCGGGGTGATGAGTACTTTTTTTCACATAGGGTAGGTTGAGGAAGACCTCAGGTGATTTTTGAGCAAATTTGAATGAAATTAAAGAAGAAGCCAAATCAGGAAAAGCTTACTGTTTTCGATGAATACTTTTTGGAAAAATTGCTTTTGCTATTTGGGGTAGGAAGTTAGGGAATTAGATATTTACCCTTTAGAAAAAAATAACTCCAGGTTGGTTAAAGACGTTGACATAAAAGGAAATTAGGATATTGATGGGGAAGGATTTTCAATGAAGATAAAAATACACAGGAAAAATACCATTTTACAAAACAAGTTGAAAGACTGGGATTAGATATTTGTTACATATATTAAAATCAAAGGATTAATATCAAGCAGGGGTAAACAATACTAAATGTAAGAAGAGGTCCAAAAATATAAAAGTGAACAAAGGATATAAATAGACATGTATCTCAGAATAGGAAACTAAAATGGCTAATAAACATGAAAAAATACTTTGAACCTTACAAATTGATGCAACAATAAAAGAGCGTTTTATACCCATCAGATTGCAAAATAAGTCTCAGTAAAAAGCATGGTGAGGATATAAGGGAGATAGATGAGTATTAACATATCCTGCAAATATCAATGTAAAGTGGTACAATTATGTAAAAAGTAATTTGGTAAAATCTAATACAGGTGATGTGCATTAGCTGTGACTCAGAAATGGCATTTCTAGGTGGTTTCAGTGTGGTCTCTGACCAGCAACATCAGTATCACTTGGAAAATGGTTAAAATTCAAATTCTCAGGCCCTACACCAGATCTTCTGAACTAGAAACTCTGGGGGAGGGGCCCAGCAAACTGTTTAATAAGTACTCCAGGTGATTCTGATGCATGCTAAAGTTTGAGAACCACTGCACTAGAGAAACAGTAGCACATTTGCACAGGAGGATATATAAGAATTTATTGCAGCATTTTTTGAAATGTAAAAAAATTAGAAATGATCCAGTTGATCTCCCGAAAAGGAATGGACAAATTGTGGTATATTCATATATACTATATTACAATTAAAATAAATTAATCTTTGTCTACATGAATAACTCTCAGAAGCATATTGACTGAGAAGAGTAGTTTACAAATAAATACCATTTTACACCATTTATATGAATTCTTAAGAACACGAAATATAGTGCATTCTTTACAAATATATTGAAAAGTGATAGTATGAGAAATGGACTGGACTAACTGGACTTGCAGCTCATTTGTCGTAATGGTTGTCTCTGAGGAAGGAGAAATGAGAATATAGTGGATTAAATTTTATCTATATTTCCTTTGTAAGCTAAAATAGAAGTGTATAAGGAGGAGAGCAGTGAAAAAAAAAGACAAAATATTAGTATTTGTTAAGTTGGGCTGTGAATACATGTTATTACATTCTTTACATTTCTCTACATTTAAAATACCTAAACAGAAATCAAAGATGAGGTCAGACTAGCTATATAAATATCAAAATTTACTATAAAGTTTAAAACATTTTGCTGCTTTCCTTGAAAAAGGCAAGTATATCAATGCAACAGAATGAAAGTGAAAAAAGTTAAATTAGACTTCACTTATATGAATTTTTTTAAACTGTAATTTGTGTATTTCCCCCTTTGTAGTCAGTATATACAAGAAAATAGAAGTTTATTTGATTTGCCATTTAAAATTATTCTAATGTGTATATATATTCACTTTAAGAATGATTTAAGACTACAGATGGAAGCTCAACGAATATGCCTCTCTCTGGTTTATTCAACTCATGTGGATCAGGTTCGTGAATACATGGAAAAAGAAAAAGACAAAGCTATTTGCAGTCTTAAAGAGGAGCTTATTTCTGCTCAAGAGGAGAAGATCAAGGAACTTCAGAAAATACACCAGTTAGAGCTACAGAATATAAAAATACAAACAGGTAAATAGTTTCTTACAAGATTATAATTACTATGAAACAAATAATTATCACTTAGAGGCCACCATTCTGTGATTTTGTCTTTGTGTTAGAACCCATAGAGGAAAATAACTGTATATCCCAGTCTTGGATTAATTGGTTCATAATATTGGACATTCATAAAGTGCTTGAAAAATCTAAAATCACTGAATGATTTTCCCAGAGGAAGTCACAATCCAATGGAAAAGCACTATAAAACAAACTGTTAGAAAACAATAGGACAGTTTCTATAATAGAATGACTGGAAAGAGAGAGTAGAAAAGTCTGGTACTTGCTAGGGGGATGAGTAGGGTGAGGCAGTGGGCACGAATAAGAGGGTTGGAATTTTAGGGTAGCTTTAAACATGTGAAAGACTGCAATATTTTGGAGAATTGAGAATTCAAGGTGTATGAAAAAGTATAGAGGATAAAGCCCAAAAGATTGACAGGAGCTTGATAAGAAGAAAATTTATGTACCCCCACTGAAGCATGTTTAAGCTTTATGCTATTGATGATAAAACCTACTGCAGTATTTGAAATAGTGAAATAGTAAGATTTTTGTTTTACAATGACACCATTGGAGGAAATTAGGGGAGGTGAGATTAGTGATGAGATCAGTTAAACGACTTTGGCAGTAATTCTGATAAACAGTGAGATGTCAAACTAAGTGTCAGTGAGGATGGAATGGAAAGTTCAAGTATTAAAGAAGTAGACTGTAGTCTGCAGTTAACTTTAGCAGTAAAAGGGAGAGGAATTGAGAATGATCCCTAAGCTTCTAGCTTGAGTAATAATAAATTCAACTGGTAACATATGCAGTTAAAAATACCTGTTGATTTGAAGGAGTTGTCCATTAGACAGTTGAAATCAGAAGTCTGAAACTCACGAGGGAGATATAAGCTCAAGATAAAGGCTTGAAAATCAAGTCATTTGAGGCCAAGGACAAGAATGAGATGTCCTGGGAGACTATAGAGCCAAAAGACTAAGATGGTACTATGGGAAGCAATAATATTTAAGGAATCTTAAATAGATTTAAGTAGACATCCTCTATTCGAGTCATCTCTAGGCTTTCGCTCTTGACAGGTCTGCCTGTGGGAATGAGGTGGTTCATAAGTTTGTCCCATGAAATTGCTCTGTTGAACAGAGTAGAATTTAAAGAGTGGCTTGAATAAGAAGACCGTACTTCAGAAATTCTCTGGGTTTGAATTTAATAAGATTTAAAACATATATTATTTTTATTGGTATCTTTTTCAGATAGAATTTGTGTATTTTTCAAACTACATTTTATTTAGTGGGTGATTAAGTCAGTTTAGTGAGTAGTGACCAACAAATTTTCAATAAATAAAAGAATGGAGTAAAACAGAAAACGTTGAAGTGCATGGCATATAGAAAGAGTAAATACTGAAATTTGTGAAGTATTTGGATATATATCATAGTTTACGACATATGATTTATTTCTTAAATTAGATTGCAGGAAAAAAAAATTCTAAGTTATGACTTTATACCGTTTTGTAGAAGTTGAAAATTCTGCTGATTATCTGAACAGTTAACATTGAGCAGTGAAAAATAACTTTGAAAGAAATAAAGAATTTAAAACTAATGTTATTTCAGGAAAGCTTCCATTTGACATAGGTTTAATATGTTAGTAGTACTTAACTATGTAAACTGAATGTCTTAATGCAAGATCTTCCATTAGGTGATGAAGTGAAGCCTTTACGAACACTCATTGGAAAACTTCAGAAGGCAGTGTCTGAAGAATGCTTTTATTTTACACAGGTGAGATGTTAGTTAAAAAGAATATTGTGATAAGTGTACATGGTGACAGATGATTACCAGAACTAATGGGATGGTCACATTTTAAGGTATTAAAATGTCCAATCACTATATTATGCACCTGAAACTACTGTAGCCAATATAAAATTGTATATCAACTATACTTAAATGAGTAAATTTTTTAAAAAGTACCTTTAAACAAAATCCTAAATTTTGAGTTACTAATTAATTTGATAAGCAGAATCATTCAAGTTAGTTTTCCCTGCTATCTTACTTCAGTATTGCACTTAGAAAATATTCCTAAATTTTTAAGTTTAAAATGATCATTTAAGATTTTTCTTGGTAATAAGTTTGAAACAAGAAATTTAGGTAAATTATGTCAACAATAGAACAGACAACAGATGTGGCTAATAAGAAAGCACTGGACCAGTGGAGCCTCAAAGAGGTCTGTTTCCTGTCCCTGCCCACTTTGGTGGTTAAGTGAAAAAAACTGATTATACCAGTTATATTTGTGAGGATGAGTGAAGTAGGAACTCTTACACACTGCTGGTGGGAGTCTATTGCCTTAAGAAACAGATTGGCAAGGTTGAAGACATGTATTTCCCCCAACCCAGTCTTTTACTGCTAGAAAGGCTCTCATATGTGCACAACCAGATATAATGATTTCAAGAGTGTCTATATTAAGTTAAAAATTGGGAACAACTCAGATTTCCATCTACAGGCAAAGGAATAAACAAATTGTAGTGTATATATATTCAATGGAACACCATTTAGCAGTGTTTGGTATGTGTACTAATGTTAATAAATCTCAAAAGAAAAATATAAAAACACATGCTAGAGTAGTCACATCTGGGCAGAAAGAAAAGCAAATAAAATGGGACACAGCTTTAAATCTATATGTAATACTCAATTTCTATTAAAAAATGGAGATAATATGACAAAATATTAGTATTTTCAAGGCTAGCTAATAGATAAACTTTTTTTCTGCATAAATGAAGTAGTTCAAAATTTAAATTATATTCTTAAGCTTGTCCCAGCCTGTGTATTTATTTGTAAATTGAAGGGAGAGAAAGGTGGTTTAGTTGGGACAAGTAAAGGCTGCATTATCAATTCGGATTATGTATAAAATAGTTCAAAAAACAGTATTGCAAAAAAAAGAAGAAGAAGATGATGAAGAAGAAAGGGGAAAAGGAGTCAGAAATAACCACACCAAAAGCCTTTATTCAAATTCAACTACTCTTCATCTTCCACCTCTACCTCCACCAAAGAGTTCAGGTTTATATTCGTTGTTTATTTATAGTAAATATGGAAAGAGGGCCCAAGTCACAAGAGTTCATCTATAAGCTAACTTTTTAATTTTTTTTTTATTTTTTTTTTACCTGACCCTAATCTCAAGTTGAAATATGAATCAGCTTTTTGTAATGGAGGGCCTCTCTAGAATTTGTCATGAAACCTGGTTTGTCACTAATTATTGATGTTGCTGTGGACTAATTTATGTCTAGGAATCCTTTTCTTTATCTGTAAACTAGGTGATCATTCAGGTTGCTCCAGACTCTAATATGATAAAATTCCAACTTAAAAACTGTACTGAAAGTTTAATAAACTGTTGTTATTTGACAGTAGAGTTTAACTTTTAAGAAAATCTTAAGAAATAGCAACAATAAACAATTTGACTTTTAAGTCTAGAAATGGTTGATTGTTATTTCCAGTTGTGGGAGAGGGCATACGTTAGAGAGCTTATCAAATGATTATAGAGCCTGTGTTATTAAATAATTTTAGAATTGTTTTGCTCAGGAGGAAAAAACAGTAATGTGTCAAATATTTTTAATTTTTGTGTATATATAAACCACAAAACTACTGTTATAGAAAAGTGTATGAATGTACTCTCCTACTTGATATAATTTCTAGTCATTTTTAAACTTCATCGTTGTCTTCTAGTGTTTTTTCAAGGGTAGTTAAGATTACAGAGATGACATCAGAAAAGGATCCAAGCTAGAAAGTGATAAATTAAAGTATAAGGTATGTTCATTATTAGAAAGAAGCAGAGAACTAGAAGAGTGACATCAGAAGTTACAAGTTGAACAGCTCTAATTTAACAAAGGATGCCTGCAACACTTAAACACATCTGAGAGATACACCCATTGAAACATCTGAAGGTGGGCAAATCGCAGCAAACAGGTGGGGGGAGGTGAGAAGAGCGGAGATGGCAAACACAGGCCAGAACTTACAGCAGGTCTTGGGAAAAGGAGAGTGAAGGAATACGGTTGCAGTGTGTACTTTTTGCAGCCCTAAGGAGCAGAGAGGTATAGTAAGCATTCCTGCTTGAGTAATCAGCATGTACTATGGCTGAACCCAGTGACCGGGACAGAGATGAACACAGAGGTTTGGTAGTTATGGTCTAGCAGCTACCATTTCCAGGCAGAAAACAAAGCCTCAGAGCCTTGCCGCCTCCCCCTACCCTCCCAGAGCTCACTTCTCCTCCACACCCTCTCAGAACCAACAGCGGGCCCCAGAAGAAGTTAGAGTAGTGAACATCAGATTACAGAGCATTCTGTCTACAACCCTAAGAACCAGAGAGGCAGAGCATTCCTCCCAGGGCAGCAAACGCACACTGTGGATAACCCTGTTGACGGGTAGAGATACAGAGACGAGGCAGCTGAGATCTGGCAGTTGCCATTACTGGATGGAGAACAAAGCTACAAATACCAGCAGCCTCACTTAGCGCACCCCTCCCCCACCCATCACAGCTGAACCCAACTGACAGTTCTTGGGACACCTTGAGCAGGTATAGCTCTGCTGGCAGCCTCTGGTTGCAGAGGGCAGCGCTGAGATTTCATGGGCTTAGAATCCCATCACCCAGTACATTTCCCCATGGAAATGGTACCCTGAGACTGAGGCGACCTGGTCACAGACTTGATGCCCACCTCCCCTCCACCCCATAGAGATCAGAGAAGCTGGAACCCCACAAGAGAAAATAAAATGTTGCATTTCAGTGCCACTTACTGGAAGGAAAAAAAAAAAAAAAAGATGTCTTACCAACCTGCTGAATAGAGAAATGTCACTCTTTAAAAAATATATATTTTATTCTCATAAATGCCTAGATAGAGAATTCATCCATCAAATACTATGAATAACCAAGGTAACAAGGCAATTCAGAAAAAATGAAAAATCTGGACCCAACAAACTTAAAAGAATGGAAATATGGGATTTAAATTACAGAATTCAAGATTACTGTTCTGAAAAAAACAATGTGATACAAGAAATTTCAAATAGGCAAGTTTAATGAACTTAGAAATAAAGTCAATGAACAAAAGTACCTCACTAAAAAAATTGAAATTTTGAAAAAGAACCAAATAGAAATTCTGGAACTGAATAACTCAATAATTAAGAGATGAAAAATGAACTAGTGAGGAAATAGAGCTGACCAGATGGAAGAAGGAATTAGTGATATCAAGATAGAAACATGGAAATGACACAGATGGAAGAAGAAAGACACTTGAGAGTAAAAAAAAATAACTACAAGAATATCTGACTCCATCAGAAAGAGCAATATGAGAATAATGGGTGTGCCAGAAGGAGAAGGGAACAGTTAGCTTATTCAAATGACTGGTTAAGGAGAACTTCCCAAACCTACGGAAAGAGCTGGGTCCTCGAATTCAAGAAGCAAACAGAACACCTAATTATCTCAATTCAAAAAAGGCTTCTTTAAGGAACATATTAAAACTCAAAAATTAATGACAGAATTCTTAAAGCAGCCAGAGAAGATGGTAACGTGTAAGGAAATCTCATTAAATGGTCATTAAATTTTTCAGCAAAAACTGTACAAGCTAGAAGAGAATGGAATAATATATTCAAACTATTGAAAGAGAAATTACCAACTAAGAATAATATATTCAGTAAAATTACCCTTTAAATATGAAGAAGTAATAAAGACTTACTCAGATATACAGAAGCTGAGGAAATTTACCATCACAAGACCTGTGTTATGGGAAATATTCCCAAAGGGGAGTTTTCTACCTGAAACAAAAAGAAAAAAATGATTCAGAACTATAAGATCACTAATAGAAGCAGGAAATTGCAACCCTTCTTTATAATAGGGTCTTATACTCTTAAATATAACATAAAGGTTAAAGGAGATAAAAGCATTAAATAAGAGAAGACAAGGCTACTGCAATTTGGAAATTAACTCAGTATAAATAGGGATACTTTTTGACAACTAAAACATAAAAGGGTAGTGGGTAAAGGTCTGAATTTGCAAAGGGAAATGGAAGTAAGATGCATTCAGAAGAAAAGTATTTAAAATACACACACGTGTGTGTATATGAATCTTTCATTTGCATAAGCCTACTGGTAACCATACACAAAATCTAGAACTGAGACACAAGATAAAAAAGAGAAAACAGAGGAAAATTTCATAGATTACCATCAAGTTAAAATAACAAACCAAAACACAAGAGAAAAGAAACAATGAAGACACAGAGCTACCAGAAAACAAAAGATAAAATGGCTATAGGAGATCCCCATACATCATTAATCACCCTAACTGGACTGAACTCACCAATAAAAAGGCACAGAGTAACGGATTAATTATAAAACAAAACCCAACCACATGCTGCCTTCAGGACATATTTCAGCTGCAAGGACAAATACAAACTCAACGTGAAAGAGTAGAAAATGATACTCCAAGCAAATGGCATCCAGAAAAAAGTGGGTGTAGCCATACTGCTATCTGACAAAATTAATTTCCATATAAAAAATATAACAAGAGACAAAAATGAATATTTTGTAATTTTTAAGGGGACAGTACATAAAAAAGACATGCACTTATCAACATAATGCACCCAGTCAGGGAACACCAAAATATAAAGAAGCAACTACTAACAGAACTAAAGGAAAAAAGAGACAGAAACACAATTATAGTAGGTGACCTAAATACCTCATTGACAGATATAGGTAGATCATCCAAACAGAAAATCAATAAGGAAATATTGGCCTTAAATGACACATTAGGCCAAAAGGACATAATCGATATTACAGGGTCTTTCATCTCAGAATAACAGATTATATATTTTTCTCTAATGCACAGGGAACACTCTCAAAGATAGACCATATGTTGAGAAGCAAAATTATCCTCAACAAATTTAAGAGTGCTTTGTAATTGGAAATCAACTACAACATGCTATTAAAGAATGACTGAGTCAGAGAAGAAATAAAAAGAGAGATCCAAAAATTCATGGAGATAATTGGGAATGACAGTACAACATATTACAACTTGTAAGCTACAGCAAAAGCAATAATAAGAGGGAAGTTTCTGTCATTACAGGTATATCTCAAGAAACAAGAAAAATCCCAAATGAACAACCAAATATGACATCTTAAAGAACTAGAAAAAGAACAAATGAAGCCAAAGTCAGCAGAGGGAAGGAAATAATAAAAATTAGAGCAGAATTAGAGAACAAAAAGACAATAGAAAAAATTAATGCAACAAAAAGTTGGTTCTTTGAAAAGATTAATACAATTGACAAACTCTTTGGCTAGGCTCACTAAAGAAAAGAAAAGACTCATACAAAATCAGAAATGAAAGAGGAGTTATGACAGACTGCAGAAATTCAAAGGACCTTGCAAGGATGCTGTGAAAGAATACATACCATTAAGTTCATTATAATTTAGAAGAAATGGACAAGTTCTTAGAAATATTTAACCTTCTTAGACTGAAGCATAAAGAACTGGAAAAGCTGAATTCAACAGTAAAGAAATTGAAACAATCATCAAAACCTCCCCAAAATTAAGTGTATAGGAGCAGATGGCTTCACTAGTGAATTCTACCAAACATTCAAGAATATTTAATACCTGTCCTTCTTAAATTTTTCAGAAAAATTAAAGAAGAGGCAATCATCTTAATTCATGTTAGCCTGATACCAAAAACTGGCATGGAAAACAGAAAAAAAGAAAATTATAGGCCATGATCTCTGATGAATATAAATGTAAAAATGCTAAACAATATACAAGCAAATTAAATAGAACAATGCATTAAAAAATAATACATCATAATCAAGTGGGCTTCATTCCAGGGATGCAAGGATAGTTCAAAATATGCAAATCAATGTGATTCACCACATTAACACAGGATAGAAATCATTTGATCACATTAGTAGATACAGAAAAATCATTTGACAAGATACATTCATTTATGATTAAAACACTAAGTAAAATGGGTATAGAATATGTCAACATAATAAAGGCCATATGTGACACATCCACAGTTTATATCATATTCAGGGGTAAAAAAAAAAATGAAAGCTTTTTCTCTTAAGATCAAGAGCAAGACAAGGGTGTCCATTCTTGCCAATATTATACTGGAATTCCTCGTCAGAGCAATCAGGCAGGAGAAATGACAGGCATCCAAATTGGAAATGAAGAAATCAGTTTTTCACTTTTTGCAGACAAAATGATTCTTTATATTGAAAACCCTAAAGACTTTAACAAAAACTATTAGAAACAATAAACAAATACTGTAAAGTTGCAGGATATAAAATCAGTGTATGAAAATCCATTGTGTTCCTGTATACTAAAAATAGAATTCTAGAAAAAAAAATCAATTTCTTTTGCAATTGCAACCAAAAGAATATCTTAAAACTACAAGACATTATTAAAAGAATTGAAGACGGCACAAAGAAATGGAAAGATAGTCCATGTTCATGGATTGGAAGAATCAGCATAGTTAAATAGCTGTATTACCCAACACAATATACAGATTTACTGCAATCTCAATCAAATCCCAATGGCATTTTAAAAAGAAATAGAACCAAAAACAAACAAAAAACTTTAGGTTTATATGGGACCACAAATGACCTCAAATAGCCGAAGCAACTCAGGAAAAAAGAACACCAGTGGTATCACATTCTCTGACTTCAAATTATACTACAAAGCAATAGTAATCAAAATGGCATGGTCCTGGCAGAAAAACAGACACACAGACCAATGGAACAAAACTGAGAGCCCAGAAATAAACCCACGTGTATATGGGCAAATAATTTTCAACTAAGGAGCCAAAAACATACTACAGATGTGAAAAGAAAGCCTCTTTAATAAAAGGTGCTGGGAAAATTGGAAAGCCACATGTAGAAGAATTAAACTAGTCTTCAGTTTGTCAGCATATACAAAAATGAACTCGAAATGAATCAAAGCCCTAAACATAAGACCTGAAACAATGAAATACATAGAAGAAAATATACATACTAAACTTATGGTCCTTGAATTTGACCTCAAAGGCAAGGGAAGTAAAAGTAAAAATAAATAAATTGGATTATATCAAATTAAAAAGCCTCTGCACAGCAAAAGAAACCATCAACAAAACAAAAAGATAACCAACCAAAAGAAATAAGCTATTTGCAAACAAAACTTAAAAAATGAGCAGTTAAAAAATGGGCAGAGAACCTGAACAGATACTTCTCCCAAGCAGACATAGACATGGCCAACAGATATTTGAAAAGATGTTCAACTTTACTATTAGGAAAATGTAAATCAAAACTACAGTGCGATACCACCTCATGCCTGTTAGAATGGCTGTCATTGATAAGATGAATAATAACAAGGGTTGGAGAAGTTGTGGAGAAAAGGAACCCTCCATACACTGCTGGTGGAAAGGTGAATTGGTACAGACACTATGGAAAACAATATGATCCAACAATCCCTCTTCTGAGTTTTTACTTTAAAATTTAAAAATATTCACAAGGATCTATGTACTCCTATGTTCATTGTAGTAGTATTCATGGTAGCCAAGACATGGAAACAACCAAAGCGTCTTTCAATAGGTGATTGGACAAAGAAAAGATGATATACTGCTATTTGTGACAACAGGATGGATCTTGAGATTATCATGCTAAGTGAAATAAGTCAGATGGAAAAGGTCAAGAATCATAAGATTGTACTCAAGTGGGATATTAAACAAAGCAACAACCAGGACAAACGGCCAAAAACTTATAGGCAACAGTATGGTGGTTGCCAAAAGGAAAAGAGGTATGCGGGAGAGGTAGAAAAGGGTAAAGGGGATCAAATATATGGTGACGGAAGGAGATCTGACTTTGGGTGGTGAACACACATGCATTATACAGATGTTGTTTTATAGAATTATATGCTTGAAACCTGTATAATTTTATCAATGCCAGCCCAATAAATTTAATAAAATTTAAAAGAAAGGAGAAAAAATTATAGTTTTGTTTAGTGAAGATTATCAGTATTTTCCTGATGTAAGAATTTTATGTCCTATATATAGATTTAGAGTTAATTTCTTTTGCAGGTTGACTTGATGTATAGAAGAGTGTTTTCTTTTTTATTTTTTTTTGTGCCATTTTGACTGTCTTTTGCATACAAGAAAATAAGGTTTAATCTTTAGAGCTACAAATCAAAATTTTAATTTCATAAAATACTTAATTTTATTGTTAACAGACTTTTTGCAATGTCCTTGGTGAACATTATACTCCTGCTTTAATATGTGAAGAAAATGCAGGAGAGAGAGAGAGTTCTGGTGTGCATTCTTCTGAAAAGAAAGAACTAGAATTGCAAGATTACAGATACAAAGTTCAAGGTAATAAAAAGCTTACCACATTATTAAATGAGTATTTAATTTTCTTAAATCAATTGATGATAAACTTTCACCTTTAATAATGATTCAATCACTTAGCCAATTTATCATCTCAGTAGCTTTTCATTTCATATTCATGAAATCTCATTTTTAATATACATTTCTATTTTTGTAATGCAATAATTGTGATATGAGAACTGGAGCTGTCTACAAGTTTCCTTGTCTCATTATATACTATTCTTTTCCCATCTTTTCCTGATTATAATTCTTTCCTTAATTTTATACCATAGATCCAAACCTTTAAAAGATATTATATTTATTGAATTATGTCAATTTTTTTCTTTTTAAAAGCATAAAAGATAAGATTATCTTAATAGGAATCTTGTGTTAGTTTTTTTACAAATTACAGCCTCAGTTAATTTATTGGTGTCTCCTCACAGATAAAAATTTTTTTACTCTTGTTCATTTAAACAGAATGTGTACAAATTAATTAAAACCAAGAGAAATTAATGTATTTTAATATGAAATTGTCAAAATATCTTCGTAGCAGCTGTTTTACATTAATGAGATTTTAGTTTATGATTACTAAATCTATTAAGTTTACTTCTAGCAGGCAATTTCTACAGTTATGAATAGATGAATAATACTGAAGGAAGCAGACTTTTACTGTGGAATGAAATTATTATAATTGTTTGTTTATCATCTAGACTTTCAAGAAAATATGCAAACTCTTCTCAACAAAGTAACAGAGGAATACAACAAACTTTTGCTACTTCAGACACGATTAAATAAGGTCTGTGAAATGGAAAGTGTATCATAATGTTAGCGTTTATTGCATTACCTCCTGTTTTGTACGTTTTTTCATCAACCAGAAATACCTTAAATAAGTGAACATGGAAATGGAAATTAGGCAAAAGTGACATTCATTTATAGTATCAGTGAGTTGAAGGAATTTCTGCAAGTTAATATCATATACTTCTTTAGAGAGTTTTTAAAATCATGATAGAATATTTATAAAATGTCAAATGGTAAACTTTTTGAGTGTTGTGTTTAATATTATGTAGAACTCTTTAAAGCAGTGGGTCTGTTCTAGAGAAAGAATAGTAAATAGTTGTTTAAAATACAATTAATGTGTTTCACACAGTGTTATCATGTGTTAGATTTCTTTTCGAGCAGTTTTTCTACGATGCTGCTAGGCAAATAAACTGTTTCTGTGACTTCCTTCATCTGTGCTTTAGGCTGCTGCTTCCTCTGCCTTGCTTAATCAATACTCTTTCACCCCTTTTCTGTTTTCCAGAGATTGTTTGAAATCTCTCTTGGTTTCTTTTTTTTTGTTTGTTTGTTTATTATGGCTTTATACCTGTTAAAGATTCTTCATTATCAATTAAAATTCACTGTCATTTTAATTGAGTCATGGGGAGGGAGGAGGTGTATGTCAGAGTTCAGTCGTAAATGTCTGCTTGAAATTAGCTCATAAAATAAATGAAGAAGACCAAAGTGAAAGCAGGAATAATAAAACCTCGGGAAAACATCTCATTCAAAGGAGACAGAGGCTGCTCAGCTTTACCCTGTTGTTGCCACATGTAGAATGGGGGCCCAGTGTTGCTAATTCTTTCAGTTTATCAATTTTCTGTGTTGTCTTTTGCTTTTTAAAATGTTGTGCAGTATTAACAATAAAAGATTATTATTTAGGGGAAAATAATTTTTTTAAAAAAAACATACAACAAGAAAAACTGGTCTCCAAAACTTTTACAGCCTGGATTTGAAGTCATGCCTCCACTTTGCAATAGAGTCCATATTTAAACACATGTTCAGTGTTTCTTGAACTAGTTTTTTTTTCTAATTCTATAATTTTTTGACTCTTGTAGCATTTGCAGCTGTCATATAGTATTTTCTTCCCTTAGTTTCTGTGACTTCAATTCTGGGCTTTTCAAGCCTTCTTTCTGGGCTTTGCCCACCCTGTGTATAGTCACCAAGGATTTGTACTCGATCTCTTAGGGTTTACCCTGCTCTCACCGCCTTCATGGCTTCCAGATCTCAGTGTCCAGGTCTTTACTCCTGAGCTGCAGAGTCCTATATCTAATTGGTTATCTCTCCTTGAGAATCCTTCAGGTATGTCTCAGTGAACATACTGACATTTGAATTTTTTAATTTCTTCTCCTCTCTTCTCAGTATTGAAAAATTACATTTAACCAGAAACTCGAGGATCATGCTAGACAGTTTCTCCCCTAACCTGTGTTCTTCCATCATATTGCAATATACTCTGAAGGGAGAGAAAAAGAAATGAATGATACATACTTTGTTCTCATTCAATTATTCAGCCAGTAATTTTTATTTGCTAATTATATGCCAGGTTGTCCTATTTACTGGAAATAAAGCAGACTGTACAATGTAAATAAAATCACTAGACTGAAGGAATCTGTAAATTGATTATTCAAGGAGTACAATGTACATATATATAAAATAGTTATCCAAGGCAACATTTAATTGTTTAAAAGAGTACTTTCAAAATTAATCAAACAGGTAGATGAGCGTACGTGCTGGTAATTAAGGAAGATTTCTTAGAGGAAGTGGGATTTAAATTGGACCATGAAAGATGTGTAGGCTTGGAAAAGGAAAGGGAGGGAGAATAGCATTTCAGGTGGGAGAGGTGATATGATCAAAGTCATATGTGTAGGTGTGATTTATTTGGGACATTTGCTGAGAGAGCAATGAACTCTGAAATTAGAGAGGGTAGACTGTATCAAACTATGAGTGCTAGGCTGGACTTCTATCTTGTAGACATTGAAAAGCTATTGGAAATTTGTAATTATGGCCTAGACATCAGGAATTTGAACTTTTAGGGAAATTCTCAGGTAACAGTGGGAGGTACGAAGGAAGGGACAATTCATAAGATATTTTAAGAACCTAAAGAATTTGATAATTGATGTGGAAGAAAAAGAGGAACAGGGCCAAGGTGACTCATTTTTTTTTTCATTCCTTATAACGATATCACTTGAACGTTAGATTTTTATATAATGTCGCACAGACTATGGGTAGATTCAGAGTCCCAAAGATCACCTACCTGTTTTGTTATTGCTGGAGAGACTCAGAAGATTCAAAATACAGTTGTACTCAAGACTGATATTTATAAAAGCAAAATCACTCTGGGAAAAGCACATGGGGCAAAGTTTAGAGGAAAGTAGGCACAAACTTTCAATCATCTCCTGGCAGTTATAGGGCACAATTTCTATAGCAATAGTTGTGCTGTCTTTAAAGGAGGCTCACCTCAGCCTAGTGTTCTATGGATATTTTTTGTTGTTGTTGTTTGTTTAATCAGGTAATCTGCCTAGCACATACCAAAATCCAGACTTGCAGAAGGAAAGCATGCGTCTGCATAAGCCATATTGCTTACACAGTCTAGGCATTTTTTTTTCTTTTTATTTATTTATTTAATTGCAGAACTGATTTAATTTCTTTTTTCTGTTCTAACCATTTAGGGAAAATTTTATTTTAGTGTAGAAGAATGTTTGCCAGCTAATGTCCTAGTTGTCAGCCAAGGGCCAAACTTGCATGCTATGTTAACTCTGTTTTTGCATACAGTGGTTAAAAAAGTGAATTTCACCTTTTAACCTAGTAAGTTAGCTATAACTGCAGAGATATCACAGAATTTGGTTGGCACTGGTCAGCAGTGAGCTACATCACTGCTTAACATGTTAGCCTCATCTTCTAATCCTCTTTCTCATTTTAGCCATAATCTTTCATACCCTTAGGCTTTTTTGCATGCTTTTTTTTTCTGCCTAACTGCCCATGCCCCTCCAGTGTGCCTGGTGTGTTCCTTCTTGTTCTTCCAATTGGTTCAAATGTTACCTCCTCTGTGTCATCTTTCCCTGTCTTCCTAGATCTTAGCATTTCTTCCTTTATTCTCATAGTACCTGTTGAAGCCTTTGCCTATTTTTTCTTTTTTTGAGCCTTTGATTATTGAACTTAGCTTTTTCCATTATTTTAAATACTTGATTACCCTCTTTTCTTTCCTGTTTTCATAGTTCCTTGTACATACATATTTGTATCATTATTTTTTATGTTATTTATAATTATTTGTTTATTCTTCTGCCTCATTCACTAGATTTTAAACCCTTTATAATTAGAGACTCTTTATTTCTAATTCCTCTTCTTAGTACAGTGTTTTGTTTAGCACACGGTAAAGGCTTAATAAATGTTTGCTGTATGAATTAAGTGAAGACATAGAAAGATTGGGTTGGAAACTGAAAATTTTGTTGATGGGCTTTATTTTCTCTGGGAAATAGAAGGCAGGGGCTTTTGTTGAGATGTATTCAGGGGATAGGAGTGGGGTAGAGGACTTGATAAGTGTTGTAATCAACTGAAATGTCTTTCATGGGAAATAGCTTTTATCCTGTTACTCACCTGCTTCTACAGTATTTTTTGTTCATCTAGTCTAGCAAGTTCAGTCTCTTCCCTTGTTTTTAAAGTGCTCAGTAATCTAGATCTGTCATATCTAGTGTATTTTCCCCATTATAATTCAAACTAAATTCTTCTAAACAAGATTACTGTCTTCACTAATAGCACAGATCATTCTTTAGCAAATACTCTTACTTTTCTTTCTTATTGCCTTTCCTAATCATTGCCCCCAAAAATTGAGGCCCAAATCAAATGTAACTCCCATAATTACTGAGACCCACATCAATCTTCCTTGTGTCATTGCCCTTATGGTCAAACTTTATAGTTGAGTACTTCACTAATTATTTTATTTTACTTCCCCAACTAGTTGATAAAGTCTGTGAAAGCACATATTTTTACTGATTTTCTGTTTTTATTCTCTTGTGTCACAATATTGGCCACATAATAGATGATTATCAAATATTTGATGAATGACTAAATTAATACACATATGCATCTAACATATTGCTGCCTAGTTTTCATAGTTAAGAAAATAAGCTGAGATTTATCTGCTTTCATTATTTTCCTTCCTTTTGTGTAAAGAGCTTTTACACACGTTGCATATAGGTAATATCCAGAAAAAATGACAGTCATATTACTAAGTTTTAATAATAAAAAATTTACTGTGTATGAGATGAATTTCAAAGACCAAGTCAAAATAATATTGTTATGAGCTTTAAACCAAAATTCTGTACAGTTCCTATTTTTGTAGTATAATGAACTTCCTTCTGGATACAAAAGAATATTATACTTAACTAATATAATTCCAAAGCTATGGAGAGAATAGGATGTGAATCACTGTCAAAAGATAACATAAATAACTTAGCAAGGAAAATATTAGTATCAGTTTCACAATTTTCAGTGACTTTGAAAAAAACATTTTAAATGTTAAGTTGCCTTAATATGGTTTTCCAGATACTGGATCATATACTTATGTTACTGCTTTTCTTTTGTTATTTTCAATAGATTCATGGACAGCAGACAGATGATGTGAAGCTTGAATCTGCAGAACAAAACCTACCAAAAGAGAAAACAGAGTTTTTATCAACCCATTCTCTGATGACCAATTTGGAAGACATTGGTAAATTTTGAGTATATACCACAGTGTGGTGTTTTTATACCAAATATTAAGAAATTTGATTTTTTTTTTACCTTAAAATTTGAGACAACCTGGGTGATCTTAGGCATTTCACTGTAACCTCTCTGGTCTCAGTTTTCTCATTCTCAAAATTAAAGTTTTGAAATCACCTCTTTGGTCCCTTTCCAACTTCTTATATTCTGTGATTCTAAATTGTTTTTAGTTTAAAGACTTTAATAATGGTAGACTTTTGGAACTATAGTTATAAAGATAGACATGATCTTGAATTATACTATTCATGTTTTCTGGTTTTCATAAGTCAGATCAGTTTAAATTAAAACCTGAGTTATTACTACTAAGAAGCATTTTTTTTCAAAGGCAAATGAATATTATCTGCAGACACAGAAAAGTGGTTGTGGTATTTTACTGGGCAATATGTATTAAATATATATTTTTTCTTTTTATGTAACGTAGATGTCATTCAGAAAAGCAAGTTATCTACTCTACAAGATATTGAAAAAATTAAACAACTTGAAGGACAAATCCAAGAATTAGAAAACCTTATATCCTCTTTACACCAACAGTTGACAGAAACTGAAGAAAACTATAGGACAGAAATCCACTGTTTGAAGAAAAAGCTTCAAGCTCTTAATGAGTCCACAGTTCAGCCAAGGTATCCATCTGCTTATAATTTCATTCAATAGTATTTGTAGCTTCGTAATAGTCATAGTATGGTTGTTGTAAGAAAAAATATATATAATTTAAGCAACATCATTGGAAAGAGATAGGATGTAGCATTATCAAGACATAAGAATAAGAGGTGATTCTTTATCTTGAAATGTGTGAAATAAATGCTGGAGTATACCAAAGACATTTTATTATAGGAATTTTACTTATACCTGTATTTTATAAAGATGCTGGTTGTTATTAATCTGCCAGATTAAATAAGGCAGTATGAATGTATTTATTGTTAATCATATGCATTGTTGTTACTACTTTGGTGTAGGGAATACATGAGGACTGTAAGATATGACCATTCCTGTCATAGCTGGACTTCTTTCACTTAGTTGTCTAATGCTCAGATTTACTGAGTCCAGAATAGAACTCTGGATCGTCACTCAAAATTTGCTCCCTCCGCAGCCATCTCCATTTGTGGTGACTCCTCTTCTCATAACCTCACTTCCAAATTAGCAGTAAATTCTGTTATCTCTACTTCCAAAATACATCTGAACTTAACCACTTATCACCATCTCCCTGGTTCTTGCCATCATCATGTCTCATCTAGATTATAGCAGCATCTCCCTGCTTCTACCCTATCTCTTCCTCAGAGTCTCAGCACAGTTCTAGAACTTTGCCTTTAAAATTTAAGACAGATCATGTTATTCCAGTGCTCTTGTGTCCTTACACTGCCTTACTGTGTTGTACATGATAGGTCTCCAATACCTCTCTGACTTTCTCCTACTGACTTGCCTTTCACTTACTCTTCTCAAGCCATTTGTTTTGAGATCCTCAGACTGCCAGTATGCTCCTGCTGTAGGGACTTCTCATTGCCTTTTCTTCAACTAGTGGTCATTTAGTCCTGTCAAAACAGTCATGGAATTTAAGGCCATGCTACCCTGAACAAGCCCAGTCCTGTCTGATCTCTGAAGCTAAGCAGGGTCGGGCCTGGCTAGTACTTGAATAGTAGACAACCTAGAAAGACCAGGTGCTGTAGGTGTAAAAAGTAAAAATAAGAGATTGTAAATTGACAAGGTTCTTGCAGTCTGTGAGGTCCACCAAGAGTTGCCTCGCCTAAAAAAAAAATAAAAATAAAAATAAAAGAAATATCTATGGAGACTTTTGGTCCATACTAAAAGGTCCTTGGTATTTAAATCTTACTCTTCTGCGAGATTCAAACCCCGACCCATGTACTTAACCCTCTGTGCCATTACTAGCAAGGCTACCAGAGTGAAATGGTTATTATTGGTAGTACAGCCACAGTAAAATTATTGGACCAATAAAACATGATAGTATGTTTATAATGTATTAATCCTGTAATCAAAAATATAAATAAACATTATGGATTATTTGAATCTTGGGACGTTTTCTAAGCATGAATTTGTTTGAAAAGACCAAATTTCAAGGACCTTTTAGCATGGACCAAATGTATCAGTGGATGTTTTGGACAGGAGCAGATGGCCTGCAAGGATTTTTTTTACTTTGAATGATCTTTCTCCAGATATTTGCATGCCCTGCACGCTTACCTCCTTTGGGTCTTTACTCAAATGTCATGTTCCCATGGGGCCTACCCCTTAGAACTCTATATCCTAATTTCCTGCTTCATTTTTTCCATATTAATATTATTCATTATATATATATATTTGTAAAATAAAAAGTTTTTGTCTGTGTATGTGTATATATATATATTTGGAGGGTAGTTTGTTTTTGTTTATTGTCTGTTTCCAGTGAAGTACTTTAAGTTTTATATGGGTGGAGATTTTTGTCTATTTTTATATCACTGATATATCATAAGCCCTATAATAATTACCTATGCACAGTAAGTTTTCAGTAAATATTTGTTAAGTGAATTAACAGTTTATAATTTAGTTGGGAAATATGCTATAGTGTTTAACTAGCTCTGTTAAATCCTCAGATTTCATCTAACTCTGGTTGGCTCTGCTATCCTAACGCTGATGCTTCCATAGGCACTAACCTCAAGGAAGTTTTTTTTTTTGAGATAAAATACTGAATATCCAGTTTTTTTAGAAATGGTCTTTTTCTCATTTTATTCAGGGTCTATATGTGGCCTTTGGAATTGTTCACCTTATAAAGCTTCCATCTTCTTTGAAATCAGTGGTTTCTAAAGTTGACCATGCATCAGAAACACTGGAGGTTTTTGAAATTTAATATTATTTTTTGAATACTTATTACAGACTCAGTAGTTTTGAGGTGGAAGCTGGACATTTGTATCTGTAACAAGATAAGTCTGATGCAGGCAGTCCATGGATTGGCACTCAGAAACCACTGCTTTAGGTTTTCTGACGTGAAGAAAATAGGCAGATAGTAAGAACTCTAAAAACCAGCTAACTGCACAGTATTTCAAGAAGCTTTCCTTTAATTAGTTATGCTTTCTCTCCAATGCATGAAGAAAAGAGTTTTCTAGAGATGCAGACTTACTTTGCTGTTTCTGCATTTGGGCTTTGGCCAGCTCACTGCCTTCTCTCAGAGTTTCTGTAATACTCAGTGGAAATGTACTGAGGATTCCTTTTAACGAAAACCAGTTTCCCTTCCCCCCCGCCCTGTGCCAAAAAAAAAAAAAAAAAAAGGTTTACTGACCTCCGTGCTCACTCCTACTAACAGTGATGACTCAAAGTTATTTCTTACAAATGTCATCACATATTTGGAAACAACTTTTTGAATAAAGAGTATCCTGTACTTCTAAGGTAGACTTGAACTAGTTTAAGAAAAATAATTGAGTCATTCATTTAACAGATATTTGGTCATGTCATGGTAGAAGCCTCTTAGGAATATAGTATAGGATTGGAATGACCATGGGCTTAAGAGTCAGACATACCTGTTTTTGATCCCCGATTTAACCTTTTACTGGATGTATGGTTTGGGGCAGATAATTAAACATCTCTGTAATAGTAATAACCATAAGATTGTGAGGGAAGACTGGCCTTGGCTATATGCCATGGAAGAAACTTTAGATGTATGTAAAGTGTCCCTTTCTCTCAAGGGTCTTCAATCTAATCATTGAAACAACAATTATTCACAAAATAATTTTTAAAAAGTAGTGATTGGGGAATTTACATGGGGGTATAGCCAAAGTGCTAGAATTTAAACTAATCTCTTTGTGGTATTTTTCACTGCCCATCACTGTACATTTCTGTAGTGTTAGAGTGGCTCCAGAGGAAAAGGAAGGGATGACAATGAGACATTGGGATGGATGGAATTTGGGGAGCAAAGCACAGGGAAAAATCAAAGATGACCCTGTGTTGTTTGAGCTTAGATAATATGGAGAATATTAGTGTGTTAATATAAGTAGAGAAATCAGGCTGGTGGGAAGTGTAGGGCCTTAATTGTAAGAGGGGAGCAGTGGGTTTTCTTTTAGCTGGATGTTTTTTGAATTTGGGACACATACTTTCAAATGCTAGTTTTATAACTATGGAATAAAATCATTGTGACTAAGTAGCACTTTTTTGGAGTTTGGTTCTTTAATGGCTAGATAAATAATCAAGAGGGTTTTCTAGACTATGACAGAATCAAGACATAAAGCCAAAGATCAGAAGAGTGTTTAAAAAGTAATGAGGAAACAGAGACAAAATGATGAGAAAGATAAAAGAACCAAGAAAGGGTAGAAAAGAAAGTCAGAGGAAATGAGTTTTTACATTTGTTTAGTGTGAACATAGAACGTGCATATAAAACGTGAATAGGTGATTCACAGCTGAAGAAAAACTTATGTGACCAATAGTATTTGAAAGGACATATAATCTCAAAAATAAAGGTATATATATTCTTAAAAAGTTTTAAGATTGTTGGAACTCTGTGTTGTTGAAGTTTTGAGAAAATAATTTATACTATTTTTGGAATATAATTAATGTAACTTTAGAATATGGCAGTATATTAAAATTTTAAATATTAAGCCTGACAATTATTTGTAAGATTTTATCCTATAGAAACATCCATAGATGTGTGCAAAAATATATTTATAAGGATCTATATTGTAGCACTATTTCTAATAGTGGACATTTGGAAACAACCAATGTCTGTCAGTAAGCGGGTTAGTTATGTACATTATGAATTGGGATGATGACAACTTGTATTTCTCAAATTTGAGGCAGAATGAAAGAGAAGAGGAAAAAGGAGGAGGTGGGCAAGAGGAAGATGGAATGGAGAAGGCAGTATGGGTGTACATGAAAATAGGAGTGAGAAATTATATTAGTGAGAAAGAAAATTATAATTTAATCTTTAATCTTTTTCTTAGTTCCTAAATATTAAGCTTATTTTTATAACCCAAGTAAGCATTTTAAGAATTTTTTTTACAAAATAACAAATGCTTATAAAACAATACAGAAAAGACATGAATACCAAAAGATACATAAATTAAAAACAAAAATCCAAAACAATTGTCCATAAATTAAGAACCTTCCCTTTACTGCCACTGCTCCCCAGTTCTACTAGAGGTAATCGTTATTACTTTTCATGTGTATTCCAGAATTATTTGTGTGTATAAATAATTTTTTTATAAAAATGGGATTTTACAAACATATTTAATACGAATAACTTTTTTTTAAGTGTCTGTACCTATAAATAGCTCTATGTCATAGTAGACGTCATAAAACAGCATAAAATTCAATGGTGATCTGTTAAAATACTCTATCATTCAATTACTTTACTTTTAAGTGGAAAATTAATCAAATTATCATTTTAAGTTGCAATATCTATAACTCTCAACCTGTCGTTTTTGTTTCCCCTTCCCCAATACACATTTATGCATGCTTTAAATTTAGACTAACAGCAAAACTCACACACAACTCTAATTTTTTCACCCTCTTTTATTTATATTTAGCTTCTCCATTGATTCAGTGGTAATTACTGAACCTGATTTACGGAAAACCATACACCCTGGAAGTTGTCTAAAACAGGACATAGATGGTACAATAGAGGTATTATATCTTTTAACTGAACATACACAGATTTTTATTTCTCTTATCATTTTTATGTCTGCAGTTTAATAAAAAAAAATAGTTACTGAGAAGCATAATAAATAGGATAATATCCTATATAAGTGACTCAGAAGAATAAAGTGTTTGTTTCCCCACCACACACACACATAAATATGTTCTAATTTAAAATTTGTCTGTTTTGTATTACATGGGCTGTGTAATAAATTAGTTTCAGTGCCCTGGCCAACAGCTTTTCTTCCCACCGTGGGAAGTTGAACCAGACCATTTCTAGAATAGTGTTTAGGAATCCTCCAAACCCAAGATGCTATGGATGAGGGCTGGGACAGTGGATGAGGCATCCTTCAGCACAGGCCAGGTAGTATATAAAAGCCCTCACCTTTTACACTATCTGCCATTTAGCTAAACCACCTTCTTCCTCTCCTCAACATTGTTTGTATTCTTGATTTGTGACCACTTTTCTTAGACTTAAAACTGCAAACCCTGGTCTCCACTTAGTAGATTTTTAGTTCTTAAGTCTTACAGAAATAAAGATCACTGCCCTCTCTCATTCTGGATCCAGAGGAGAGATATTGGCCACATTCTGGATTCTTCCACATTTATCCCATGTGGGGCATCTGTTTGGATAACATTCAGATAATTTGTAACTAAAGAAATATTTTCATGCTGAGAACATGTTTATATTTTAAAAAATAAAGTTTTTTTCTGTTTAAAAAAGTAATTTGTATTTGTAGAAAATTGGGAGGAAACAAAGAAAATTTGCTTATAATTTCAGGAGCAAAGATAGCCACTGTTAACATTACTTAAAATTAAATACATGCACACATCTTATTAATTGTATTTAAAAAGTATCTTTATCCCAATGTAGAACTGTATGTTAGTAATTACAAATATATAAATATATCTCTTACTTTGCATCTTTGTTAAGTTTATAATAGTAAGCACAATTATATAGTAGAATTATACCTGGAATTATTCACTAGATTTATTGTTTTTAATTAAAGGAGCAGAACTGAAATTTATTAAAACATCTTAGAAGTTTTCTAAGAAATAGTGATCTTTTGACAATATTATAGAGAAGTTTAAAAATAAGTTCTGTATAATTAGTGTAAATAATTATGTCATATTTTGCTTTTAATTTAGTTTTCTGGTGGAGAATTTGGAAAACAGGAAACAAATATGGTTAAGTTGCTAGAAAAACAGTACCAAGAACAATTAGAGGAAGAAGTAGCTAAGGTAAGTTTATGGTTTACCCAAAAGATTATTGTGACATATACTCCTTATGAGTCTTTTGTTGATAGTAATAAAATTCATTTTTTTGTTTCGTGTTTCATACATAGCTCATCTTTTAAGATTTCAGATACTGATGTCAACCTAAGTTGCCTTTAAGTGGAATGTCTGGTGAATTTTTCTTTGAGAAGAGCATTCTTCTCTTGACGTAAAATAATAATTAGAAACTTTTCAGAATGTCAAAACAAGTTTTTATAAATTTGTTAGCATGTGCATATTAACATCTGAAAGAGTTTGTCCTTCCTGAAGGTGGGAGGTGTGGTAGGAAATGACAAAGAAGGTAGTTGGTCTTTTATATATTACCTCTGCATACCTTTCCCTAAAAGTTACTCTGATATTAATGACTGTAGATAGTATTACAAGCTTTACCAAAGCCATTCTTTTAAACTTGAATACCAAGCATATCACCTAGCCTATCATGATTCCTTTTTCTTTTTTGTCTTTGTATTCTTTTAAAATGTGCATACCTGATTGGGTTTTATATTGTAACAGTTGGAGTCTGAGTTTGTTTATTTTTTTACCACATTTCAGCTGTTCCAGTATAACAATCCAAGTGGGGTATATGCATTTTAAAGTGAAAATTTATGGACAAGAAATTATCATTGAAATTAATGAGGAACTTTAATAGATCTAACGAAAATTAGATACAGATATATTTCTTGAAAAATATTTACTATAGGTAAGCTGTAAAAGCAGACTATAATATTAAAATATGACATTTTTCTGAAAATAATGCATATCTGTATTTATATCCATATCTATATGTAAAGAGGGGAAGATTTGGAAGTTATTCATTAAAATGTTAATAGTGGTTTTTCTTGGAAAAGAGAACTTAAGGGTTTTTATTTCCTTCTTTCTAATCTCTGTAGTGAACATTTATTGCTATCATAGTAAGAATTTTTAAAAACTTTTTTATTTAAAAAGACAGGCAGTAAAATGAATACTTTTCATTAGATTCATTGTAAAATAGAGAATCTTTATCGTCATATTACTTACTAAAGGATTGCTTAAAACCATGAGGCCATGAATTTTTTCCAATTTATGTAATTTTGAATGGTGTTTTTTAATTCTCACTGGTATTTATAAATCTAGTTCTTTTTTCTTTATCTTCTTATTTAGGTCATTGTGTCAATGAGTGTAGCATTTGCTCAACAAACTGAACTATCTAGAATCTCTGGAGAAAAAGAAGATTCTACATTATCGAAACAAGCACATGCTCTGTGTCAACAAGAAAAACTTTTAAATGAAATGAATTTACCACAGGGTCAAGTTGGTTTTCAGACTTTTGAGACAGTGGACATGAAATTAAAAGAAGAATTTAAACCGCTTAGTAAAGAGTTAGGAGAAGATGTAAGAAAGAAAGTTCTGTTACCAAATAATAATAATCTTGATGATATACTAGAATCAAAGGACCGTGAACTGACTATTTCAGAAGAACTTTCCTGCAAAGATAAAACATTTATAGCCAGAGAATCTGTAAGTATGCCTCGTTGACTATAAAAACAAAAAATTGTGACTTTCTTCACTATAAAATTATTAGCAATATCTTGACTCATGATTCACATTATGAATGTGTTTTATTACTAGTAAGGAATATGAGTAAATAACTTAATATTATTAAATAAAACAAGTCTGGTTCATGCTATTCTTGTTTGTCTAATACGCATTGTACATGGTAAAATATTTTTCTTATTCATTAATGGAAGATCAGTTCTGTGTCTGTGTCTCAACTGTTTGTGCCGTTAACAGAAAGTAAATTCTGTCTCTTGAAATTACCTAAATTCAATTTGTTCGTTAATGTTTAGGATAGGTTATTTCTTGATAGAGGCATGTTCAAATAAAATTATCAACTATATAGTGCAAAATTTGTGAGGTGTTCATGAAAACTAATTTACCAGCAACTATTCAAGGCAGAATGAATTGTTTTAGTAGTAGATCTTTAGGAATTGAAGTGCTTATAGAAACCCATTAAGGAGTTGACTTCTTACGAGTATGAGAATGTGGAATATAAAACTTTTATTTCCAAATGAAATTTATTAAAGATTGTTTCTTATCAAGCAGTTCTCTGTAGTACTGTAATGACCACTGTGTAATATAAATTAAATGGGTAAAATTTCTCATGTTTTATAAATTTAATTTTAAAATATAAGTATTACATTTATATTATTTCCCCATCATAAAATGTTAAATGGAATAATGGTGTTTTAGCTTCATTAAGAGTACAAGGAAAAAAAAAAGTAGAAGGAATCGAGTATTTTTATTTATTTCTCTTCTCTCTTAAAATTAATTTACATAAACTAACTGATAAATACCCATTTTGCTTTTGGAGAATAATGTGTGATGATAATAAACTAACTTCACATTGATTTGGAATTATAATTAAGACAAATATCTTTTTATTTATAATGGGAAAATCAGGTACTTTGGGGGGTTAATGGTAGAATTGCTTTCATGTTTACTTAAAATATTGATGCTGACAAATTTCTATAAAATGTATTGGGCTTGAATTTTTTTTTTTAACTATTAATAGATCCATGAGGAGAATTTTGTATCAAGCATGGCTTCTTCTAGACAGCTAATGGTAAATGAAGAGCAGTTGGAAGATATGAGGCAGGAACTTGTACGACAATACCAAGAACATCAACAAGCAACAGAATTGTTAAGGCAAGCACACATGCGCCAGATGGAGAGACAGCGAGAAGACCAGGAACAGCTACAAGAAGAGATTAAGAGACTAAATAGACAGTTAACCCAGGTATGAGACTTAGAGTTTCTTCTCTCTCCAATTAAAATAGTAGCATTCTTTCTATAGCCTTAAAAAAAAAAAAAAAAAAGAAAGAAAGTCAAAGTTATTGCCAATATCTGAATAAATACAAATATTTAGTATCAGGAACAGACTCCACCAGCACAACAGCCTTAGGGTCTTGTCTGGGAAATCCGGAACTCAGTGTTGGAGTTCATTTTATTTATCTTTCTTTACAGGCACTGGAAAAGGGGCCACAGTGCTTTTTGTTTTGTTTTTTTTAATCATTCCGTTGACCATTTGGGGCAAAAACACTTTGGCACTTTGGAAATTTTTTGTGCTGAGATACAGCCCGTATTTATTTATAGTTTTTGTGAGTCCACCAATTAGCATCTCCAAGGTTTACCTTTATCTATCTTTAATCTGTCTTTTAAATCATGAATGAAAATCTGAAGTAGTATGTTTCTGGAACTTTCTCCAGGGAAACATCTCTTCTTGATTTGAAAAATGCAAATTTATGTAACATTCTTAACCATTTCTTGACTAAATTTACATACTCCTTGGTATTTGGGAGCTGAATTCTTATCAATTGCTATATATAATATACTCACAAAATTATTGCAGAAAAGCAAAAAATATTTATGTAAATATTCTTATTAAAACAGTTGATTTAATTTAATTTTGGAAACAGCTAAAAGAAATAAGTAGAGAATTCTTGAAATACATTCTTTCAAATATAGAGTAATAGGAAAATTGGGAGTTGACATAAATCATTTGGGAAAATTAAATTTGCTTTTCTTCATCACATTTTGTGAATTTAAACCTGAATTTTCAATGCAAAATTGGCATATAAAATATTATCAGTTTTCACAATATATGAATATTCAGGCTCAATTAACATTTTTGCTTCAAATTTTGCATTGAATTTTATATATGCTTTTTAACCCCTTATCATGGGCTATGAATCATAGGTATAACCAGGGTCTGTTGATCCCAGAGGGTTAAAAGAAATCTGCTTAATATTTCTGCCTTTATCTTCTATCGCAAACAATATTCTCTCATGACCTTTTTTCTTATTTAGAGATCCTCAATAGATAATGAAAACCTGGTTTCAGAGAGAGAGAGGGTGCTTTTAGAGGAGCTGGAAGCACTAAAGCAGCTATCTCTAGCTGGAAGAGAGAAGCTGTGTTGTGAGCTGCGCCACAGCAGTACGCAAACACAGGTAGTATGGACTTTGACCCACCTAGGAGCAATGGATCACCAATGCAGTAGGATCTGTTTGTCTTTTTTGCTGGTGTGAAATGTATTTTTTATAGGTATTAAGCTTAACATATGTGTGATTACTTACATGTAAGGTAGGTGGAGTCAAGATGCCTTACATTTAAGGTAATTTGAAACTGACATTGCCACGGCAACAACTATTGTCTTATCAAGGAGTAACCTAACAAACTTTATTATTGCACTATAACATGCATTAACTTGAACCCATTAAATTGTTTTCATCTATGCACTAGAGTCTTTTATTTATCTTTTTTGGATAATGCTAATCTTGATAGAGTATAGTTAAATATTATTTATACAGTATCTTGCATGCAGAGGTTTCTCTTTCACCTCATAACAATGTAGAGGAATGACATGCTATTTCCAAGATGACAGGTTTTCTTTCTGTCTTCTCCTCTCCACCTTTACATAAACCTAAACAGGATGGAAATGAAAAAGAAGGGGAAGTTGATGAACAGACCTTTAAAGAAAAGGAATTGGACAGAAAACTAGAAAATGTGCCTCCCGATGTTCTGACCAATGAAAGGTATAAAGAATGTGTATTTTGTTCAACACAGAATGAATTCAAATATTCGTTTCGGTGTTATACTTCATTTGTCCTTATTTTTATCATGTACATTTATTTTATTTGTACATTGTACTCTGTATATAAAGGCTTAGCAATTTTTGTTATTTATATAGACAAATATTTTTAAATCTTTCGTATATAAAGTTATTTTTTAACGCATACTGTTCAAATACTTAACTCAGTAAATGTTAAGGCATTATTTGGTTATTGAACCTTTCTTGACTAATTTTTTTTTAACACAGTTGTACTTTTGAGTTATTCTATTCTTTCACTGTATGTTCATGCATTTAGTATAAGCTACCCCCGGTTTGTTTATGATGAGAAAAAAATTAATCTTGATGGTCCATATGTGGCTTCTTTTATTCATTTACTGCATAACAAATGAGAACTTTTAATCCATATCCCAGTTTTATAGAGGAATAAATTAATGATCTAATGTTATTAAAACTTTCCCTTTGATTTTGTACAGGTTAGTAGGAAATATAAAATATTAAGTGAGAGTAGTATTTATTCCACATTAATATTAAGGACTTTAATAAGCACAATATTTTAAAATTTGTTTTGTTCAAATGAAAATAGTTTCTTTAATTTTAAATTAAAACTAATATCTACTAACTTAATTTCCTCCTTTTCCAATTTCTGTGACTGTCAACCCTCTGTGTCCTCCTAACCTCCTTCCTCAGCTTGCATGGAGGACTTTGGCCCCTAAGATTTTGGCTTCCCCATTGGATCATCAGTATGGAACGCAGTCAGTATGGAACTCAAACAAGAAAGACAGTGTATGAACTTAGAGTTACCATGGCAATATAAAATAAACACTTGGTTTATTTTATATTATTTATCTCAAATAGGTATATTTTTTAAAATTATGCAGTGTTCAATTAGGAATTTTTATAGCAAGTGCTGATAAATTAGTATTCATATTTATTTCTTTTTTAGTATCAATAATTTTAATCATTTGTCTTATACAGAAATGTTTTTATATTATCCTAGTCCCGGAGTCTTGGGGCTTGAACAGAATCTCAGGAAAAGTTAAATAAAACCCTTGACTTACTTTCTACTAACTAAAATATTCAGAGTTTTATTTTTAATATCTTGCTTATGTAAGCAGAGAACTTGATCTAGGTGCAAAAAATAGAACTGCCTCTTTCACTTGACAAATACTAAAGGAAAACTTTTGCATTTATTACCTTGTCTTAAAATAGCTATGTCATGTGCCTGTGAAAACAGATATCCTTTAATCTAATTGCTGGTGATCTCCCATGTCTGAAATTGAGAGAGGAAACTGTCTTAAGGCAGAGGACCTTTACCATGAAAGTCTCTTATTCTGTCTACATGTGTTAAATATAAGGTTTGCCACTGTAGTACCTTTTGAACTAAGCTATTAGGACAAGAGAGTTGTTTAATTATCAAGAGGTTAATCAGATAATCTTCTGAATTACCATTTATAAAATTATATTTTTTGACATGGAAAGATGTTTATGTTAAGGAAAAAGGAAACTTACAAAAACTCTTCATCCAGGATAATCCCATTTTTGTTTTTAGAATATGTATATTTATGAAAGAGACTGGGGTTGGAGCTGAGGTGTCTAGAAGGGGGGCATTAAAATGTGAATAGTGATTATCTCTGAGTACTGAGATATTTTGCTGGGTGGTTAGTAGCATTTTCTAATTTTTTAAAAATAAGAATGTATTGTCTTTTAAAAAAGAAAGACATACAATTAATTTCATTTGGTTCAAAATAGGTTCCTTCTATTAGTGTGGTGTATGTAATGAGAAATTTCTGTCTCTGGATCAGATATAACAGCCTATGATATTCCCTTTGGTGTTAATAGATAGTGAAATTACATAGTAAACCTCTTTTAAAACAGGTCTCTGCCAGTTTTTGTAATTTAATCATATAGAGCATCACCATTAAGTTATAGAAATACACTTTTTTTCTGATGAGATTTTTTAATTAAAATTTGAAAATATATTGTTTGACATAAATTAAATATGATACATATATGAAGAATTATACATGGTTTTACCAGCTCAATAATTTGCGTATGTTTCGATTGGGTACTGCCACACCTTTAAAACTGAATTTTTGCATCATCTTAAATTTTTCTCTTAATATGGAAACTTTTCAAATTTATAAAATAAATTAAAAATAAAAAGCACTTCATTATAGGTGCTGTTGCATATTGTAATAAAGAGGGTATATGATATTTTTCAAGTCAAATATTTTGTACATTTTTTGTGGGACATAAGTAAACTGTTTACTTTAAAAGATTAAACACTTTAATAAATATTTCTTTATCTACAGGTATGCACTTCAGAAAGCTAATAACAGACTTCTGAAAATCCTCTTAGAAGTTGTAAAGACAACAGCCGCTGTTGAAGAAACAATTGGTCGCCACGTCCTTGGTATTCTAGATAGATCTAGTAAAGGCCAATCATCTGCCAGCCTGATTTGGAGGTCAGAAGCAGAGGCACCTATAAAGTCATGTGTCCATGAGGAACACAGAGGAGGTATTAGTTTTATATGCTATTGAAATTATCATCACCTTCAATAAATCTTGGAGTTTAGGGTACTTTGCTATGTGTCGAAAATACAGAAAAGAAAATTTTAAAGTATTTTCCAACCAAAAGACATTAAAGATAAATAGATTAGAGCCACTTTTCTCAAAACACCATCGTTATATAGCATTTGCAAATGAGTGTCTTACAGTTATCATTATTATAGACAGGGTTACTTATTTTCTCCACCAATAAAAGAAAAGTTTCACATCACCACTCGACTCTTCTCAGTATCCAATGAGGTATATAGTTAACATCCTATAAATAAAGGAAAGATAAGAAATAGAAAGCTTTTAAGAATCTGATAACAGTTTTCCGTACCTGTTGAGATAGTTAGAAGAAAGTCTTTATAAGAAGCCCAGGGTTTGAGCTTACCATTGTACTACCCTCTGCTAGGTCCTTTCTTTCTTTTAGAAAAGTAGAAAAGTATGACAGAATATATGTAGATCTAAACATGGCTTTGCTGTTTTCCTGTGTTCTTTCAGCTGTGTGGTCTGGGCCCTTTGAATTTCTTACTTTCACATTGCTGAACTCCAGTCTTTCCTGTTTTTTCAGTTTCTTGATCCTTACTGGAGGGAGAATCAGGAAATCACAGGGGGAGAAAGTTTGTGTCAAATAGAGAAAGATAGAGTCTGGCTCTTGGATCAGAAGATTAAGCTCATACTTTACTACCATTCCACACACAAGCGCTTCTCTCCAGGTAGAGGCCAACCTAAAAATGCAAATTTATGCAATTTTTGAGAGTGTTCTCTTTGTTGTTTCATGTGGAGAAATGAGAAATTGTCCCATTTACAGAAGGTTTGCCTAATAACAAGTTGGCCAGTAGCATGATTCTAAGTGCAGAAAAAGCTTGACTTGAAATTTTGAGAAAAAATAATTTAAAAACACTTCAGTCAAGTTCAAGGGTAATTTAAAAACTGCTTTTAGTAAAATAATACCTGAAATATTACTGTATTTTAAAACTTTCAAATTCATTCTTTTCAAACTAACTTTACCTTTCATTAAGCTCTCAATCAAGGCCTGTTTTTATTTCTGCATATGAATCTTGATGTATATAAAAGAATTACGTAGTAATTTTTGGTCTTGTTATAAGAGTGTTTATCAAGTTTTTCTTTTTAAAAAACAATTATTTCATAAACTGGTTTTACTTAACCATCTAGGGGTAGGAGGATTTTGCTATTCTACTGGTAAGACCTAAGCCATATTCAGAAGATACTCTGGAGGATGTTCTATAGATTACAGAAATATTTCTACCTTTTTCATTAGCAGTTCTCTTAGACCTTTCTCAAAGTGATTTCTGAAATACTCAGCATACCACATATCTTAAAAGACAGCAAACTCACTTTTAGAGCAGTGTCCTCATAATTATAAGAAGGATTAAATGGGTTAATGTAATGCAAGCACGGAGAGTTATGTTTATGTCCATTTTCTATGAGAAAGCAGACCTAAAAGGACATCTTATGTATTCCTACTTTATTGCATGGTTACACTAAATCCTTCGTTATAGATTAAATATATCTGTGTCCTGTTTTGAGACAGGACACAGATATATTTAATAATAGTTTTTCAGTTATAAGCAGTTTTATCAGTTCAAGTCTACAGTTATTGAGTAGTTTCTCTGCTCTGTGCTTTATAGCAATTCACAGTGTAGTGAAGTAGTCACTGCAATTCTAATTCAAAGCAAGATAAAGTTATACAGCATATAGAATAGCAGAGATAAGATTTTGCTGTTATTAGCATTATTGGTTATAATGTGCACTTATTATTTAATTACTTAGTCTTTGTTTTTGTGTTTAACAGTGATGCGCTAGTGCTACTAATAAACTTAGAATGACCATTAGTATCATTTGGGGACATATATAGATCCATTTTACATCTTGAAGGAAATATTGAATTAATAGAATTTATAAGTTAAAACTTGTAATTTTCTCAAACTTTTAAGATACTATTGACTTTAAAATATTGAGACTGTTTCACATGTAAGAATTTTTCTGATGTTCCTTCATATTCTTAATGGACACATTATTGTAAAAACTAAAATGAACTTTTGAAATATTCTATTGTCTCATTTAATATAATAGGAAAAGTTCACTCTTAACCTGATTATGAAGCAACTTTTCTTTTCAGTTTTTATATATGATTGTGTTGTAGGTAGCACTTGTGATCTATTTTCAGCCTTCAAGTCTGAACTTGTTGAGATTTTAAACATGTATGAACTTGTTAACTCTAAAAATCAAATAATTGATTTGTTAATGTTTGCTTTCTCATAAGAGTGAGCTTGTTTATGAAGTTGAGGGAACTTTATGAGCCAATGTGAAATTACTTGAACTTGAGTGAATATTAGATTATTTCATAAAAACAAGTTCCCCCAGAATGTGTCAAAAGAAAATTTTCTTGAGGCCTGTGTTGTGATGGTTCATCAGTAGAATGCATTTCTCTCCCTTAGGAAGCCAAGGCTTAAATCTCATTAGCTGCAGTTTCCTTTTGGAACATGATGTTATAGAAAGAACGCTGGATTAGTAATTAAAAGGCCTTTGATTTTTTGTTCTAACTGTAGACTATGACCTTAACCAAGTCTCACAGTCTCCCAGGGCCTCAGCTGAGTTTTTTCATCTGTCAAGTACAAGAGTCAGACTAGAGTCAGTGGTTTCCAGTGGGAGCCCTAGAGATCTTTAGAAGGCCATTGGAGCAGAGGAATGCTCTATCAAATCACCCACCCTGCTTTAACCTGGGAAGCTTATTGTTATCTGTATGGAATGAGCACAGTATAGTCCATAGAGTAAATAACTAAAGGACTTTGAATAGCCATTATCTATTTTTAAGACACAAATCTGAGTGGTTCATTAATCTGAAATCATGATTCTATACCGAACATTCTGAGATTTCTGTTGGCATGTTGTGAAATTGCCCTGTTGATTTATGCTATTCTCTGATTCCCCCCTCCAAAAAAAAATAATAATTATAAATAAAGTATAAGTTTGATGTCTTTCTCATTCCTTTATTTCATTAGAATAACCAAAGAAGTTCTATTACTTCATTGGAACATATCCAGATGATTTTTGTTTATATGTATCTTCAAAATGTTACAGTAAAATACATTAAAGTAGTTGATATCTTCATTTTTTTCTAGATATTTTAATATCTATTTTGTTCATTAACCGTTTTAAAAAATTAACATTCAATGGCCTTTTATAAGGCATTTTGTTTTATATATCCTCTCTTTTTTGTGCATGAGATTTGTTCCCATGTAACACACAGTATCTTCAGTCTTTTCCTCACCATTAATTTCTTCTCTGTACCGCCAGAACATGCTAGTATGTTCATATTAGAAGAAAAAAAAAAAGCGCTTTTTGGTTTTTCTCAACTTTGCTGCCCCATCTCAAGGTAAACCCCAACAGACTAGATGAGAGATCAGACCAGCTCCTGTCTCTACCCACTGTGATTTCTGTTCCTACAGTAGCAAAGCTGCTCTCTCAGAGGACAACAGTTGTCATATCCAACAGCATCTTCTCAGTCTCTGTCCTGTTTGACTTTCTAGATAAATAACATTATTGGAATCTCTACTTTTTTGGACCGTTCTCTCCTTGTCTCCTAAATACCTCTTTCCTGTATTTCACTGATACTTTTTTTACACAGATTTTGTTAGCTTATTATATACAAAGCTCCAACTGTTTTTGTCCTCTTTATCACTAAATTTTGCTCCTGAAAAAAATGTATCCATTTCCAGAGTTTTGACTCTTGCCTTTCTACAAATGACTCTTAAGTCTCTATAGCCTCAAATTTCCAAAAGTTGACTCTTCTCTTCCATACAGCCCCTTAACACTTCAGACTAATCTTTTTTCTTTCCTACTCTATACACTTTCTCCTGATACCTTAGTATCAGCTATTCTGTCCGCTAAGAATCATGTAAGCTGGAAACCCAGAGTCATCTTTACTACATCTTCTAGTACTTCTTTTACTTTCTTTCTCCCTTGTCTTATGCATTTAGCCTTCTCCAACCTGTGCCCAGTCCTCCTCCATCTTATTTCATGTCTTCAACACTTCTCACTTGGGTAATTGAAATAACCTTCTTACCAGTCTCTTCTTTCAGCCCTTCCAGTGCATTGCTACAATTTGCTTCCTGATTCACAGATTGAATATTATCTTCCTGCTCAAAAAAAAAATTATTTACCTGCTCATTATTAATAGCAAAACCCTTAGTTTACTATGAAATTTCAGACCATTCACAATTTAGATCCAACCTACTTTCCAGCCTCCTCCTTTCAGCTCTATTCCCTCTCTCATCTTCACTTCTCCACATACTCTCACCCCCTAAAGCCTTGGCTTTCCATAATATCAAACTATTTTCTTTTTTCACATTTGTCTTAATCTCTGTAACCATTAAAAATAATCACTAGAATGCATTTAATTACTCAGATAAAGTTGCTATCCAATGTAGAGTTTTTTAAAATGCCTGTTATAAACTATTCATATTTTTGCTTTCATAGCTTCTTTAAAAATGTCTAGAGTACTTTGTTTTAGTAACTTTATAGTATATATTATTACTGTCCTTTATCTGAATTCATTTTGAATGCCAAGATCATGCTGAACTCATGAATATTTATAGCATATTAATCCGTATTATCAAGACATTCAATTTTGAATACATGGAATAATACAGTAAATTCCAGTCTAATTGTTATTTGTTTTTTAATTTTGAGAATAAAAAATAAAAAATAAAAATTATATTAACTGTTAACACCAAGAATTAGACAAATCTATATAATACCAAATATTTAAAATCTTTTCCTAGAATGCAGTTTTGGACTTTTCATTCAGTAATTTGTACAGAAGAGGTGCTTAGTGAATTGTGCTGAATTCAGATCTTGTATCTGAAATTGCATGCGAAATGTTGTTAGTACTTGAGATTGAGAAAACTCAGTGTGGCAGAAACTACTTTAACAAGGCATTTTAATAAATAGCTCTTATTTTCCTAGCTATGTCACAATAAATGTTTATTTCACATACTTGGAAAATTAAAGTTTCTCACACTTTAATTTGTTAACTTTGTACAGTTACTGATAAGAAATATGTACTATGTGTAATAAAAGAATAGATGATTTCTCTTCAGGCACGTTCATTGTTGGGTTACACCATGCTGCTGTGGATGAGTGCTGTGTTCCATGGCAGCAGTGAATAAACCTGTGCTTTTATTTCAGTGTAAAAACTTCCAAAGCTTATCTTCTACACATGTAAACTCAGTTTTCTTTCCTTAAGAAATAAGAATAGTGTAGATGCATAAGCCTATAGTTAAATTAGAATTGCTTGTGGTCTAACTTTTTCCCAGTATAACCTCTTGCAGAAGTAGCAAGGTGCAAAATGATCTTATTCCCTTTTATTGCCTGGCTAGAGCAGGCGATGCAACCCAGTGCAGGGCTCAGAAATCATACAAAATCAACTACTTCTGTCCTTTCATACACCTGAAACGTGCCATTGCACGATATTTTTCTTTTCATGTGGGTGTTTGGGTGTTTGTGTGTTCTCATAGCTCTGTAAAGTCCTTGAGGATGGGATTCAGATCTTGTCATTTATGTGTGTCTCTTTTAGTAAACCCTGTATGGTGAGCACTGAGTAATTATCTGTTGAAAGTTGTTTTAAAAGTTTTCATCAAAGAAAAGAATCCTAAATAACCCAAATATTAATTTCTGCAAAACTCTACTAGCATAGCATTATCCTTTTCATTTTTATCTATTTGGTTATCAGGTAATATTCTGTATTTATTTGATGCATTGTTGTTACTAAAAAACCTTGTCATTTCAATGATTTCGAGTTTTAATTGATTTTATTTTGTACCATTTTGTACTACAACTAATTATAATTGACTTAAAATAGTGTTATTCTAATTACAGATGACTCTATACCATCTTATTCTGGAAGTGATATGCCAAGAAATGAAAGTAGCATGTGGTCAAAAGTAACTGAGGAAGGAACAGAGCTATCACAACGGCTTATGAGGAGTGGTTTTGCTGGAACTGAAATAGATCCTGAAAATGAGGAACTTATGCTGAATATTAGCTCTCGACTACAAGCAGCAGTCGAAAAACTCCTAGAAGCCATAAGTGAAACTAGTAGTCAGGTAACCTCCTTATGTTACTACTATGTACTGAGTTCGAAGTAGATTTTATTTTAAGCCAGGGAACAATTAAATGTTTTCTCTCCACCGTCCACAGAAAGTTAGGCTCCCTCATGATAATCAGTTGTCTTTGTGATGACCAACACTGATATCAGTAGTCTTCTTTTCAGGTGGTAAAGATTAATATTGTTTTAATTTCCAAATATTCTAGACTCTTACACATTACTTTTTTTTGATACCAAAAGAGATTTCAACTTCACCATTTATGAAATATTTTACTATAATAGATAGAATTTATTTGAAGAAATAGTATAAAGTATTCATCATTAAAACAAACTATATGCTCTACTATATCATAACACTATTAACAATATGATAACAAATCAAACCTACAATTCCTTTACATGATTTGTATATTCTTTTCATAAATATGGATAGATTACTTCACAGACTATCTCTTGTAAGGAAATTAGAGTGTGGAACAGTTTCTGCATTAAAGTATTGTTTTTATAGAAATTCTTAAACCGTATGTTTATAACTTAAATTGCAATTTTCTGTCTATAAAATTTTTATATCTTGTATGATAATTCTCTTAAATTACCTTTTACAGAATTTTAAAAATTACTTGCTGCTTTAAAATGATGAAAATTTTCTTATTTATTTTAAAATGTTGAGTGTAAAACAACTGTAGAATTATAGCTGTCATGTTAATCAAATAAGTGCTTCACTGTTATGAGCAGCAGAGCTAGTATTAACGTTTTCATTGATACTTTTATTCAGTATACCTGGACCCAAGTGTATTTCAAACAGAAGTTGAGAATTTTAAGGAGTGTCTTTGATCGCTTGTTATTTCTGATGCCTGGCTTTTATTGATGCTCCTTTTTTTCTCTATGATATTACTCTGTATATTTGTGTTTTTTGCAATAGTAGTGCCTGTTGGCTGTAACAAATTTGACAAATAAAATTTGCTTTCAGATTAAGTTAGTGATCATAGGCCATTCTTGAGTCATCTCTTGGTTAGTGACACTTGAAATAATATCTTAATCACCTACTGTTTGGTTAACTTAACATTATTAATTCATTCTTTTTTTTCTCAATAACTTTCTACTGTCATTTAATCAAGAGGTATTATCAAAACAGATATTTCCAGTGAAATATATGTCTTTTGAATAGTCTTCAGGTGTGAATTTTCCCCAGATTTATTCTTCTTTGTTGGAAGACAGTCTAAATTTTATTCTTTGATAGAGTGTGGACTGCATCTTTAAGAGCAAAAGAATCTTTAAAATTATCACACATTGGGATGAGAGTTTACTAATTAGCCAGGGGAATATATCATAATCATAATAAATCTGCTGTTAACTTCTGGATTGCATCTTGATTGACTAGCCAAACTAAGGTATTCATATTAAGTTAAATAAGTCTCAAAACTTTTTCCATAGATAAGTCCTAAAGATGTAATATGATGTATAGTTACAGAACAGAAGAAATAGCTATCTTTGGGCAATTATTGTTTTTCTTAAGTTTTCCTTCACAGCAGATACAAAATAATTGAAAACCTATTTCTTCTGTAACTCAAAAATTTCCTTGAGAATCACAAAAAACTAAAAGATATGTAGTATTTCATGAAACTCAAATCTTTGCTTATTTGCCAGTATATAATAGAAAGGATGATTTTACACAAAAATTGTGGTCCCATCTTTCACTAAAACCACAGTGAGTTATTTTTCATTGCCAACATTCTAAGTGCTAGTAAGAAAAGGGCATCAATAAAAACAAGCTTCATTTGTGTTATTAATTTTAAAAGACATTAAATTATATTTTCAGATCAAAGAATTTAATGTTTGCTATAATTTTCTTCAGTTTCCGGTTCAGTAGACTTAGGCTCAAACATTGAAATTATGAATGCTGTGTCATAATGTAAAATTCCATAACTACTATAAGAAAATATATATTTTCTACTAAGATTTACTATTTTTAAAAGTTTTTACTTTTCTAATTAATATAAGTCCTGGGTTGACTTTCCTTTAAAATTCTTATTAAAGAGGCATAAGCCTCTTTAATAATGTGCTACTCTACTAAATCAGCTGAGCCAGTTTAGGAGGTTTCGGTTGCTTTTCAGCAGTTTTATTTTTTTTATTTTGTATTTTCTTATTTAACCATAGCTTACATTTTTTGATTAATTTTTTTTATGTTCCAGGTATAGTACTAAGCATTTTATTTATTTATGTATTTATGTGTATGTTTGTTTGTTTGTTTGTTTTGTGCATGCAGCACCTGCACTTTTAAAGCTTGAATTCATATACATCATAATTACCCCTTTTATTCTATAAAAGTTATACAGTATAAAGAATTCTGTACTTAATTTCTATTCTTATTTCAGTCAGATGGCTTTTTTCAGTCATATTAATATTTAATTTTGTGCTTTGTGCTCTTTCATACCATAAAAACAACTGTTAATATTCTTTGACCACTGTTAAACAGTAAATAAATCTGAAGTGATCAGTGCTCACACTCATTCCTGCAGGCTGCTAAAGAGGAACTCCCCCCATAATCTATGAATACTGCCAACAGGCAAGGTGTTTCCCAGGCCAGAATCACAGTTCATCATATCTGCTTATATGACCAGATAGAGAGATACAGTAGGACCCTGATCATGGCAATTGGAAGATTATTCTCAGTTAGTTAAATACTAAAGTAGCAATATGTTATTTAACTTTTACTGTATTGTTTTAGTTTAAATATCACTGAACAGGTCACACAAAAACTTTGCCTAGAACAGTGAGTAGTTTTCATAGTGTGTTCTCTATACTAGCAATATCAGCATCACTGAGGACTCGCTCTAAATGTACATTCTTAGTCCCTACCCAAGACCTGCTGCATGATGGAGCCCAGCAACCTGTGTTTTATCGAATCCAGTTTAAGTAATTCTGATTAAAGTTTGAGAATCAGTCACTGATCTAGAGATATTAGTATAATGTTTATATTATTCTTGCAGAATTTTGAAGTGTTCTAATATCTACTATATAAAAGGTTGAAGTAGTTGTTGACATTTGTTATAAAAATGAGGTATTTCTTAGGTGAATTATATTTTTAAGGCAATTAGAGTAGGAGCTTTGTAAAACTTTATTTTAAACTAAATTTAGTTCAGTTACTACTCTTCCATGAGTAGATGTTTAAAGCCATTGACTTCTTCAGAATATTCTCATTAATAACTATAATGATTTTGAACCTGATGAATATTTTTAACAGATTAATATGAAATAATGTATAATTATTATCTTGGTGAAATACCTGGTATTCATTTTCCTTGTAATGTGTCATTATTTGGTTCTTCTTCATAATGGAACATTTCCTTTTTATCTTGATTTTTTAAAACTTATTTAAAAATGTAGAACAGAATTGAGAGTGAGTGCTATAATTGTGCTTGTAGTGAAAGAGAAATTCATGTAAATAGCTCTGCACAGGATACTCAAAGACTAGAAAAGAGCTACATCTGACAGCTTGGGGCAAGGTAGAACTAAGTTAAGCTTATTGGAGGGTTTGATGCTTGAGATGAGTCATTCATGCATCAGATTTATTGAGCACCTACTGTATAATAGTGGCTATTCTAGATATTGGAAGTATAGCAATGAACAATATGCACAAAGTTCTTGCTTATATAGAACTTACAAATTAATAGTGACCAACAATAAATAAATATATAATATTTCAGATGGTGATACTGTGAAGAAAAAGAAAATGGAGACAGAGCATGATGGAGAGGGGGACATTTTACATAGGAAAATTAAGGGTGGCCTCTGTGATAAAGTGATAGTCAAGCATATTCATTAGGGAAGCATAGGAGATAGACATGTAGGTAAATAGGGAAAGACTGTTGCAGGCAAAAATATAACAAATACAAAGGCCTTAAGGTGGTTATGCGCTTGCTTTTTTTTTGTTTTGTTTTGTTTTGTTTTGTTTTGTTTTTTTTATGGCTGACAAACACCAGTGTAGCTGGAGCAAGAAGAGTGAGGAAAGTGTGGGAGATCAGGTTAGAGTGATATCCAGGAACCAGATCACATGGAGCTTGGAATTTAATTCTTAATTAGATGTGGAGTCATTGAGTATCATTTTTTACTTTTAAATCATTTTAGACTTAGAGAAAAATTGCAAAAAGAATACAGTTTCCATTTACCATTCACTCAAACTAATGTTAACATCTTGCGTAACCATACTATAATTATTGAAACTAAGGAATCAAAACTAGTACAAATACTCTTAACTACAAACCATTTTGATTTTACCAGTTTTTCTACTAATGTCGCTTTTTTGTTCTAATATCTGTTCTAGGATCCCACATTGTATTTATTGCATTATTGTCATGTTTTCTTTGTCTTATCCAATCTCTGACAGTTTCTGGGTCTTTCTTTGTTTTTCTTGACTTTGACATTTGAAAAGAACTGGCCAGTTTTGTAGAATGTCCCTCGATTTAGATTTGTCTGATGTTTTCTCACTATTACATAAAGCTTATGCATGCATTTTGGAGAAAACTACCACATAAGTAATGTGCCCTCTCAGTATATCATGACAGAGGGCACATGAGGTTAGTTTGTCTTATTACTGGTAATATTGATCTTTTTGCTTTTGTTTGGGTAGGCAGTTTTGGGTGCTTTTAACATTACTGAAAATATGTACATATGTAAAGAAATACATCTGCCATGCATGAACCAATAATGAGAGCATGTCATGAACTAAATAATATGATTTATTCAGTTCTAAACAGTGGGGACACACACATATATCTACATATTTATATATAGATATGTATGTTAGAGTCTTCCTTTAAGAATCTCTAAAGTGTTACAGGACACACACACAATTATGTAGCTTTTGTTGATAAACTTTTAAAAACATTCTTTATAATTTCATCCAAAAAGATAAAATACTTAAGGGATAAATTTAACAAAAGATATATTAAAACTTTAAAACATTGCTGAGAGAAATAAAAACCTAAGTAAATGGAATTTACACTGTGTCTGCATGTTGGAAAATTATGTTAAGATTTCAGTTTTCTCTACATTAGCCTATCTATGCAATGTAATCCAAATCTAAATTTTAGCAGATTTTTAGAAATAGAAATTGACTAGTTGATTCTAAAGTTTATGTGGAAACTCAGAGGACCTAGAATAGACAAAAGAATTTTGAAAAATAAGAACAAGTTTGGAGAATTTTTGTTACCTGACTTTGAGATTTAATTAAATTTATAATTTAATACAAAGCTACAGTAATCAAGACAGTTCTATCCTGTTAGAGAACAGATATATTAGATTAATGGAGCAAAATACAGATACCAGAAGTATACTCGCACACATATAGTTTAAATGACTTTTTCAACAAAGATCTCAAAGTGATTCAATTGGAAAAGAAAAATATTTTCCAAAAAGATATTGAAACAACTAGATATGTATATGGGGGTGGGGGAAGAGAAAACCTACTAGAGAAAATATCTTCAAGACTTGGGAGTAGATGTAAATTTGTTAAAGGAACCATGGAAAGCACTAGCCATAAATTTTTTTTTTGATTGGCGATATTAATTTTGATTGTTGAATTTGCTGAAAGGTATTTCTACTTTTTCTATTTGTAATTAATAAATATTTGGGGGAAGGTACTTTGAGACTGCAGATATCCTCTTCCTTCTTAAACTTTCACCCACTAATTCTAGCATCTATTGGTACATTTTGCCTGCAGTTATTACTGTGGTGTTCTAATGGTGATTTTTCTTTTTCCACATTCCTTTAATTATTAATTGGAATTATTTTGTAGAGCTGTCTCTTCATTCACATTTAACTTTTCAGGATTTATATGGATTTACGCCTATTTTATTTTAATGGGTTAGAATCCAGTGTGATAGTAGTTTGTTTTGTTCTAGCTTTGACACTGAGAACTCTTGCAGGTTGGCTTTCGTTCCCTTTAAAATGCTTACTTTTCGAACATTTTTGCTATCAGAGCCTCCAGGCCCATCTTGTATCTTCCCTGCCCCAGGGTTTGAATCAGCTGCTTTTCCAAGGAATTCAGATTCTTTTTATTAGAATATAATATTTAGAAACCAGGATCTGAATGCTAGACGTGCTCATTATTTCTAGAGTGTCTTGGCTTCTAGTTTTTCTCAGTAGATGGTTTAAAAATATATGTAGTATATTACTTTTACATCAATATTTATTTCTGTATCTTTGTATATAATAAAAAGTATAAGTTCATACTGATACCCATACATATCCATAAAGTCATTTCACAATTACTAACTGTACCCCTGTGAAAACCAAATTTACTAACTAGAGTACAGTATTTATATACAGTACTTTTTATCTTTAGCCTATGTTATACAGTGAAAATACTGTTTTTCAAAGTATCTTAAGTGAGCTTTTTTCTCCCCCCACCCCATTCTGTGTGGTTTTGTTATGTAACAAATATCATTTGTTACATTTTTTTTTATTCCATTTTGAGTTCCCCTACATTCTGGTTATTTTTTTTTTCATTTACAAATTATAAAATTCACTCTTGTTGTTGACAGTTCTAGTTGTGACAGATGCCTGGAGATATGTATCTACCACCACAGACAAAATACAGAATAGTTCCATCTCCCCAAAATTTCCTGATGCTGTTCTTTTGTAATCGGTCCCTTTTTTTCACCTCGTGCCCTTGGCAACCACTGGCTGCTTTCCATTTCTATAGTTTTACCTTTCCTGGAGTGTCATGAATGAAATACATCATATATTCTTTTGGGTCTGGTTTCATTGCCTTAACAAAGTATATTTAAGATACATCTGTGTTGTTATATGTATTAATAATTTGTTCCTTTTTATAGCTGAGGGGTATTCCCTTTTATGAATGCATCACCGTTTGTTTATTCAGAGTTCAGAGCAGTTGTCCCCAGAAGCTGGTTTGTGACTGGTAGGCCACAAAGCTTCATCTGTATTTGCAGCTGCTCCTTAGTGCTTAGCATCACCACCTAAACATTAGATTCTCATAGGAGCATGGGTCCCTGCCAAAAAAAGGTTGAGGACTGCTGGTTTATAGGACATATAGATTGTTTCCAATTTGGGATCATTAGAGATTTTTTAATAATGACGTAACTTAGATTTTTCAAAAGAATCACTGACTGCTCTGTTAAAAATAGACTTGGAGCAGGCGGGAAGTAAAGGGTCCAAGGCTGAAGCGTAGAAACAAGTTAGAGAAGTCACTTGCCCAGGCCTACAAGTTAGATGATAGAGTTAAAATTTGAATCCAAACAGTCTCACTTCATAATCCATGCTCTTAACTGCCACTTTCTGTCCTTTGAAAATGAAAGGACTGAATCACTGTCAGTTACTACTGACAGGTTATGTAAGTTACTAGGGAATGGATTTTGAAATCTGTGGCATCATCCATAACCTTACAAGAGCAATTTTAGTGGAGTGATGGAGATGACAGAGTAATTCAAGAGAAAATTATAAGAAAGGAGCTAAAGATTTAAAGACAAGTAGAAACAAGGTAGGTCAAGAAGAAAATTTGTGGCAAAAGGCATAACATCTTGGTGTAAATTAGCATGATGTGTGTGAGGAATGAATAGTTCTCTGTGTTATGAGCATTCAGGTTGGAATGTGGGAAACTGATAGAAGAAGCTGAAGGTAGAGGGATAAGTAGTCCCTTTGGGCTAAGTTAAATGCTAAAAATTGGGGAGTCATTGAAATATTTTTGGTGAAGAAATAATATCAAATTTGTGTTTTAGAGAGATTTCTCAGGCAGCATTGTGGTGGAAATGGGCAGAACATTGGTGAGGAGAGGTGCTAAATGAGATAAGGGATGTAAAATAAGTCCATAATGAGTTCAGTTTTAGATAATCTGAATCTGAAATGCATAGGAGGTCATCATGTCAAGATTCAGTGGAGTCTAGGGAGAACTAGATTGGAAGCTGTCATCAAACACATTTGAAGCCTTAAGCATTAGTGCACAGGGCTAATTGTTTTGCACTGTTAAAATGCTGACATTTAAAAGAATACAGGTAGGTATTCTTTTACACAAAGGAGATCAAAAATGAGAGGTAAGAGGAAATTAAGATAATAGTGTCATAAAAGCCACGTAAGAGTGATTTTGCAAAAATTTCAGATAACATGGAGCAGTCATGGATGCTGAGGATTTGGTTTCCATTGGATGTTTCAGTATGTATAGCATCAGTGTGACCTTGATGAAAATAGTTTCATGGAGTTGGTTGAAGAGAAATTCTAAATTCAGAGAGTTGAAGAAATAGAGTTGAAATAGAGAGCAATTTCATCACCCAGATGTGAAGAAAACTGCAAGCACTAGCTTAAGAAAGGGACTGCTTTTTTAAAGGTTGGAATAGTTTATATTGAGAAGCAATGAAGGTGAAGATGCAGGACAGCGGGGATGGGCTTTGTGGAGCCAGGTCCTCAGAGTAGGTGAGGGTGGAATCTCGAACACAGGTGGAAGAAGTGGCCTTTGAATCAGAGAGACTTTGCCTCCATTAAGATTAGAGAGAGGAATTTTTGCAGGTGATTGTGGTCTTGTGTTTGGGGTTAGGGTAAAGTTTCATTGAAAAGACCCCATCGTCTAAGTAAATATCAAATTTTAAGGTTCTTTCTTTTTTAATGGTGTGAATTTATATGTTGTGTAATTTTAGTGGAAGCTATATGATTAATCCTTGCACTTAATTTTAAGGTTTTGGCCTGGTTTAGGTTTCATAGGTACTTCCTGCCTTAATAAAAGAACAAGTAAGCATTTTCTTTACTAAGCATCAGGGTATCTGCCTTATAGGCTGATTATAGGAGCATTTTACTATTTTTATTTAATTTGACAAGAGATATGCCCAATTGTTTTTCCAAATCAATGTAAGAATACATTTATTATGATGGATTTTACTTCACTTTTGCTCAGACAGGCTACCATAAAGTTGGGCCTATAGTGAGCCTGTTGTGGTTGCCTATTGTTTGGGATAGCTTACATTATAATATGAGAAAAGTGCTTACAGACTACCCTCAAGATCTGAGAAAGGCAAATTTCTTTTAATTTAATATTTAGTCAGTAGTTGTGGTTCTGCAGAAAAGTTATCTTTCAGAGTGCGGCTTCAGATTCTTGATTCTTGGGTCAGGTAGAAACAAATCAGTCTGTTCTGTAGGCATAATTTTTCAGCAATTACAGCTTTCCAGAATCCAGAGGTACTGTTTAGAGCCAGAGAGATTCCTTCAGGCTTTGGAAGAAATTAAGGAATAAGGAATTTACTCCCAGAGTGATTTTTATTGTAAGCAACTCTCATAAGTTTATTAATTAAGTTGGATGTTAAGCTACATGTTTCTATATTTTCTCAAAAAAAAAAAAAAAAAGAACTTTCCCTGAGGATGAAATAGTAGCTTAAGTTAAAATTTTGTTTTGTCATTTTTGCGTTTTAAAGATAAATGCAATCAAAGTGTTAAAACACGTTTTGCCAGTAGGTGTTGCCTCCAGTGTGCTTATTAGAAGAAGCATTGGTCAGAGCTCTGTCAGGATATTGTATCCAGGATTCATTCTCTCTATTAAATAACTTAGAAAAATAAGTCAGTCAAAATCCAAAAGGGAGCAACAGAGGTGTATTACAATTTGAGGGAAATACTTTTGAGAAAAAAAATGGTTAAATTGCTTGACATTGTACAATTAAAACTAGTTTGGGAAACATAACTCTATACCATAAATTAAGCCTTCAAATATACATGAAAATCTTGATTATCTGAAACCTGATAATGAGCTAGTCTGGATATTTTAGAGGGTATCCTAAATATTGAATTCATTCTATTTTAACTGTTTTTGATTGCAAAAATTTTTATGTGCTTTCTAAAATTAAATATATGTTTATATATAAATATATATTTATGTATATTAATTCAGAGTAATCTGTCTGAACATTGGTTAATATAATATACTATCAGTTATTATATTGTTGTTTGGAGAGCTTTCTGCCCCTATCTCAAATCATCTTAACTGCTCTTTTGAGTCTCCCCCACTCCCCCAAATTTTACTTTGTTTTCTTTGTGGTTATTTTCTTAATCTTGACCTACAGGTAAGTTACAAGGGGATGCCACCTACATATATATCTTTATGTGGATCGAAACAAGTTTTACATGCTTTCAAAATGAGAGGGAGAGATTAATATGAGTTACTTTAATTCAGTCACCTTTCTGAACATGAATTAATATAATATGCCATCAGTTAATATACTGTTGTTATGAGTGCTGTTTGCCCCATACTTCTAAATCATCTTAATTTACTGTTTTCTTGAGTGTTTTTTTTTCCCTCCCTAGTGTTTTCTCTCTTTTCTCTGTAGTTCTTACCTTGACCTAAATGTTTCTATTTATAAAGGGATACTTCTTACTTTCAAGGTGTTGTTTTTGCTTCAAATAAGAGAAATTGGACACCTGATTATCAAAATAAACTGTAATTTTCAGAGTGAGCTGGGAAAGAGTATTTTGAGAAGTATTTGACATGCTAAGCATGGGTCCCACCAGTTTATAAAGCTGAGCAACTAGAGTACTAATGCTTTTGTATCTGCTGAAGCCCAGTAATGTCAGATTTAGCTGCACCAGTGATAGGATTAGGCTTCCATCTTGTACAGATGTTAAAATGTCTTCACAGACTGGAGGGCTCACATTAAGAAACTGTAGTAAACTATAGTAAGCAAAAATGTGTCATCACCTAGTCCAGAATACCTCCTGGCTTTAATATGGGTTTTTCCATTATAGATAAAGGTTTTGTGGGTTTAGGATATTTAGTTACTAGATAGACAAAAGACACCACATTGAAAGCTTTTTAATTCATTTAATATAACTTTTATTAATGAGGCTCTTTTAATATTAAAAAGTTAAGTTCATCCTTTAAAATTTTGAGTGCTAGTTTATTTAGTCACTATATTCCAGGTTTCTGGAGCTACAAAAACGCTGTTATTTGCAACTTGGACTTTTAAGCTTTAGTCAGGATTCATAGGACTCTTTAAAAGTCATAATTACCAACCTTATAAACAATGCAGCTTTTAAAGAGGGTTTTTCCCCTTAACATTAACTCTGTAAACAATTCAGTGTGGAAATAGGTTATAATTGAACTATCTATATTTAGTTATAGTAACTGCTAAAAAGAATGAGTATTATTTCTAAGACAATATTAAAAAGAAGTACTAATGTAGTTTTCCAGAAATAATTATGATTTAATGTAGTTGAAGAACTAATTGGTAATGTGGACTCACACACATTTTTAAATTAAAACAAAATTTTTAATAGAATGGAAAAACACTAGCTTATCTTAGAAGCATTATAAACTTGTCTAAATACCCTTTTCAAAGCTTGGATGTTGAACTTGGATCCTGTTAGGCAGGCTTTTTTGTGAGCATATTAATTCACATTCCACCTGTCAGAGTACCTATAGATAAAGACATTAAACCACACCCTCGTTTCTGACCTTTTCCTCAGGGGACACTGACTAGAATCCTTTGGCTCAGCTTGAGAGGCTATTTGAATAGCTCAGTTCAGAAGAGCTTTTACTTTTGAATTGAGTGAAGCAGCAAGAACAAGGGAAATAATGTTGCAACTTAAATTTCTCAAGACTGCTACTGAGGAGATTTAAAACTTGACCTTCTCTGCCAGGTTCGGCTTGGAAGGGTTACTTATTTCCATAGATGTGTTTGATACTGAAAGCAGTTTTTTGCTCAGCTAATTAAAAATTTTTATTTTTATTTTTCTATTCTTCAAGGATTTAGTTCATTCTAGTTTAAAAGGTGTTGGCTTGCTTTGATTGTTTGTTTTGTTCTATTTTTTGTTTTGTTTTGTTTTGGTTTTGGTTTTTGGATGAAGGCTGAAAGATCTAGTTTTTTTTTAGATTTGTGGGGGGTTTTTTTGTTCAGTTTTATCATTAGCTTTATAATGTTTATTTGATAGTGCTAAAAAGAAATTTTCATACTGTTCTATTTTGATAAACTAAAAAAAGAACTCTTTACTGTATTGGAAAACTAGTAAAGCAAATGAGGAAAATTGGCAGCTGCATCTCCTAAAATGGATTCTTACAGGACCTATTTGGCAACTGTAAAACTCAGTGGCTCATGGTTGGAAGAACAAGATGAAGACATATATGAGGTTGAATCTCGTGTGCCTTTACCACATCCTTTTCCTCTGTGTGAACATTTGGATGAAAATAACTCAGTAATTATTAATACTTCTATTTTTCATTTTATTCATAAAAGAAATGGGCACATATTAAAGCTTATTTCTAAAATTTCACTGCCTACCCCTCCTTATTCAGTAAGTATAAAAAAAATTTGTATACTTTTAGCTTTAGTTTGTAATTAATTTTAATAAACTTAGTTTATAAAAACTGTAATGATAATCGAAGTTTAAATGTATTTAGTAAGGGTAAATGAAATAGAATCTTGTTTTGTTGTTTGTTGTGTTACTATTCTTCATTCATCCTGGATGTATTAAAGTACTAAATTTGGTCTGAGAGCCCCAACTTGGCTATGCTTTTAATTCCAGAAAGCTGAATGAGATATTACAGTTCTCCCATGCCACACAAGCATTTTTAAAAGATCCTGCTTGTCCTTAAGAATCTTGCTTTTATATGTTTATGATGCTAATCCTGAGTAAAAATAGAACGATTATATTTGAGGGAATGGGCACTATGAAACCTAAAACAGCTGAGTGAATTGTCATTGAGCCAATTAGAACTGATTACAATCATATGGCATATTGGCAGTGGTTCCAGACAAGTAAAAAGGGAACCTGGATAGTAATTTTCATTTTCTTACCAACTCCTTTAGAAATTTAATTTCAGTGTTTTTAATATGCCTACTAACCCTGTGAGGAAATACCTTACTTTGCTTTTTATGTGAAATGTGTTTTATTAACATTGTTCAGGGTAAGTGTTTAGCATAGTTAGCATTTCAGGTTCATTTGAGACTTAAAATTGTTGTGCATGATTCACTACAAGTTATTCAGCACTTTTTATGACTTTCATGGCTTTAACTATAATACTCTAGCTAATATTTAACAAGCCAGATGGTTTTCGGAACAGTTTTGTTACCGCCCAATACTTTTACATTAAAGTGACAGAATATTTACTGATGCTTTATATGTACTTTTAATGAAATGATGGATTTCTTAAATTATTTGAAAATAATTAAATTTCATATTTAGTATTAGGTATAAGTACTATATAGGTATTAGGATAAAAGAGGATTTTCCTTTAAATGTGTAAAGCATTTAGATGAACATTTGAAGGGAGTCTGTGCGATAAAAAAAATAAAATTTGCTAGATTTACTGTATTTGATTCTTCTTTTTTGTTGTTTTGTTTTAATAACTGAAGTTATTTCTTGTGGTTTTATGGTAGATATTTAAATACACTTGAAAGCTAGTTTAGATCCTGTCTAGAAGTAGAATATAGAACCAAAGACTTATTTAAATTTTATTATCTAAAGCAAGTATTTTTGTTGTTGTAAATGCTCTGTTGTATTTGTACAGTGAATTTGAAAAAGAAAAAAACTCGTATCCTTTTTAGTTAGAGCTTTGAACTCTTTTAGCAATTTAATGTATTTACCAGGCAATAATTTTATAATATACAGAAAAAAATTACATATGTACATGTAGAAACAATTGACATTTTTAAAATATAGTCTGCGAATGTAAGTTCAGGAGATTAGTTGTATGAAAATTATTTTATACACTGGTCACATTGCTTCATAATAAAAACTAATGTATATTAGTTAACTGCATTTAAAGAAAATACTCTTTTACCAGTCTGAATTAGAAATACATATAAACTTTTATCTTTATTGAGGTGGCAACATTATCATACATATTTTAAAAAATACTTTGTGATTTAAAATATATGCTTTATTTTCCATTATGAGTCTTAAATATGTATTCATATTATTTTCAAGCAATAAGTTGTTAATGATATTTAAAACATTCTATTAAAACAAGAATAATAGATATTTTAGAAATTGATTCAGAATGACCATAAAAAGCTTTATTTAGTAGTAACTCTAAAATTTTTTGGCTATGGCAAATACTGCTCAGTTGTGAAAAGCAGACATCTTTAAGAATAAAATATTCTTAAGTATTATAATTTTATAATTCTTTATTATTACCTGACTATAAATTAGAAACCACTACTTTGGATTCATATCATAAGCTTCAAACATGGTAATATTTTTCTAATATACCAAGTACTTTATATATAAATTTGCAAATTCTTATGATATTGTTGTGACCCTTTTATTAAAGTATATCGTCATTGCTTTTTAAAAAAATAGTGTTAATGATCTAAGACTACTCAATTTAAGCTTAGTTCTTTTCCAATGTAGTTGTTTCAGTAAAAACAGTCAGCAGCCCAGAAAACTAAGGCAGAGACAGTGCTTTTTTTTAGTTTTATGCAGCTGGTAACACTGATTACTGTTTTTTGAGGGCTTTGACCTTGAGTCTGTATAGTACTTGACTATCATCTAAAAATTAAGAATGGAGTCAGTATGTGGCAGTGACAGCATTTTAAGAAGGCTATGTTTATAGGTAATGCCTCTGTATTCTAAGGTTTTGAGAAGGAACTGAATTTTTATATAGTATCCTATGGATGTTTCACAAATGTATAGAAACAAGGCTTTTAGTTAAAATATGGGTTATAAATGTAATTTATTTTGTTTTGCCATTATGATTTTATTCATTGATGCCATTTTATTAATTATAAATTATTATTTCCTCACAGTGTACAGCAGGAGTCACAATTCATAAATGTTAAATATAAAAGTTTATCATACAGCACATAGTTACATAAAAATGCTTTAGCATGTACAAAAAAACTCATTAACTTTATATCTCTCCTTATATGGTATAGATCTAGTACTGTGAAGTGGTTTACTTCCAAAAGGAGCACTTTTTTTGTTCACTAAAACTAGAATTCACATTTTATGAGAAGTTGTACACAGCTAACCTACTTGTCTACTGATTTATTATACCTACTAATGTTAGCATGTACTAGAAATGTTAAATGACTACAATATAACAGTTTATTTTTATTTAAAATTCTTTTTTAAGCTTTAGTGGGGAATGACACTAGTATTTTTAACACTTTGGCTTCCTTCATATGTATACTCTCTCTCCTTGTTTAGCTCGAACATGCAAAAGTTACACAGACGGAATTGATGCGTGAGTCATTTAGACAGAAACAAGAAGTGACAGAGTCCCTCAAGTGCCAAGAAGAACTGCGAGAGCGCCTTCATGAGGAGTGCAGGGCCAGAGAGCAGCTGGCTGTGGAGCTCAGTAAGGCTGAGGGTGAGCAACTTGCCATTGGCAACTGAAGGTGGAGAAATTTCAAGTCTAAATATAGAGATTTTGATGTAAGCCAGGTTTGGAAACCACCAAACTACTCTTAATTTAGAGTGACCATTGAAAGTTGTAATTTTTCTTCAAATTACTCCAAACTATTTTAAAACTATATATTTTAATTATAAAAAAAATACTTAATAAAATTTTAGAAAGTATAAAATATTTTAGGTAGTACAGAAATGGGTGATGATGAGATGTGCGTTACCATAATCCCACCGTCCTAAAACAACTCTTGTAATTTAAAGATGAGGAAGCTAAAGCTAAGAAATGTTAATAAGTTGTTCAAGTCACTATTATATGGTGATGCCAGGCTTTCAGCCAATAAAGCCCACATTGTTGATATTCTACTGTGCTGTTGTGGTCATTGGTCTTCTAGAATCACTTAAAATATCAGCTTTCTCTAGTATATTTAAAATGTGATTCAGTTCACAAGCATCTGATTTATATTAAGCTTTCCAGGAACCTATCTATTTATATCAGTTTAATAAAGCAAGTTACACCCACATTAAGTGATACTTTAGCATAGCAAAATAATAGAAAGTTTAGAGGAATTTCATATTTAGGCACAATGGTTAACAAGAAAAAGGCCGAATTGAACATTCTATAGTTGTGCTATTAGCAGCAGCAATTCATCCAAGACTTTTAATAGATTGGAATGAGTTAAAGTTTTGCTAACAGTACACAGCTTTTATTGTTTATGTAAAACCTAATAGTAAAATTAGAAATAAGTAATAATTCCATTCCCCGTTAATTTTCTTAAAGGTGTCATTGATGGATATGCAGATGAAAAAACTCTTTTTGAAAGGCAAATTCAGGAAAAAGCTGATATAATAGATCGACTTGAGCAGGAGTTGTTATGTGCAAGTAATAGATTACAAGAATTGGAAGCAGAGCAACAGCAGATCCAAGAAGAAAGAGAATTACTGTCCAGACAGAAGGAGGCTATGAAAGCAGAGGCAGGCCCAGCTGAACAGCGTATGTATTTTTAGACTTTGTATGAAATACTCTTTAAAAGTTCAAGGTGGCTTTTTTCCTTCCTTTCAGTGCCATTATTCATGTATTTTATATAGGGATTAAAATTATAAGAAAATATACCTGCTAAATATCTTGTTAGCCAACCATGTGGAATCAGGATTTCTTTTTTCCTTTGGCAGATTTTAACAGAAAGAGATAATTCTTTATCTTTCTTCAAACCCCTGCCTCAAGAGAAGGCCACACATAATGAGGCAGGATATTTTTTTTAATTGTGTAAAACTTAGTTCTTTTAATAGCAGAAAGGCAGCAAAAATGTATATGTACTTGGATTAAATAACCAAGTACTGATAATGGCACTAGTAATGAGCAGGTGGGGCTGCAGGAGAATCTGTTGAAAAGGTCAGCGGCTGTTAGAAGTAGGCTGACATCTAGTTTAAGTTCAAAGAATATACAAATTTACAAATATTCTTTAATCTTTTCTTAAATGAAAAAGTGGGTAACATCTTGAAGTACAGTGTGTTTAGCAGGGAAAACATAAATGTCAATCTTTGTAATAATGGAACTTTAAATCCTTTTTATCGTATCCTTTCACTTTTATATTACACATGCGGTTGGAGTTATGTGTAGTTTTACTAGTTGAATTTTATCAATGTAGAAATACAACATACATCTCTGTAGTATGGTGAAGTTGTTTCTGGTTGCTCAAATTAGTACAGGTTTAGAGTTGAAATTTTTAATGTGGAAAGTATAGGTGTCTTTTTTTTTTTTCATTTTCATACATGTAAAATATTTGGAAAACACTGGTCTATCTCAAAATATTACCAATGATAATCATCAGTGGTTCAACTTTTACTTCTAATTCTTGTGTGTGTGTGTGTGTGTGTGTGTGTGTGTGTGTTTGTGTGTGTGTGTGTGTGTATTATCTTATTTTAGAAAATAGAAGACATGTAAATTATATTTTTGTTCTGTGTGTGTTTTTCTTTTGTTTTTTTTTATTCTTTTAGGACTAGTAGATGCTGCAGTCGATGCAGCACCTGGATCAGGTGTGTTTATACAATTGCATGGCCAGTCTTTGGGTGGTAAATTTAGAACTCCAAAAACTGGATGACCTTTGAATTTTCTACCAACTAACATATTTCTAATTTTGCTGTTGTGTTTTAAACTTAACAGTTTTTCTCTGTAACAAATCTTTTCTTACAATAAAACTACATATTTATATTTGAATTTAACAACTAAGATTCATGGTCACCATCATCATATCTATTTCTCCACAGAGTTTAAGACCATTTTGATTTTTTAAAGAAAATGTTGGTTTATTAAAATTTTTTTCTTTAACAAATATATTAAATCCTTGCAGCCTATGACTTTTTCAAAATATTGTTTCTAAATCAAGATATATATAAGATGATGGTGTTAACAGAATCAAGGAAGTTTAGTAAAGAGACTTTCTGGTTGATTAACTTTTATATTAACATTTAACTCAGTATTGGTTTAAAGCGAAGCTAATTTGTATAGATTCCTAGTCCTGAGTAGTGTTGGCAAACTCTATATTTCTTCCATTTTCTTCATTAGAGGATTGTTTTACTTTGCTATATATACTTAATTATCATATGATTAATATTAATAGCCAACATTTATATAGGGTTTACCATACTAGGCACTATTCTTCACATATATTAACTCATTTGCTCCCATAGTAACTCTTACAGATCAGTGCTGTTACTATTCCCAGTTTACATATAAGGAGGTTGAAGGACATCATGGTAAGTGTTACGTAGGAGATAAGTGGCAGAGTTAGGATTTGAATCCACACACGGTCTTAGCTCTTAAGCACTGTACCACACTACCTCTCTTGTCAGTTTTCCCTTAATATACGTACTTGTGAGCATGTAAGACTAACTCAGGAATATGGATCTAATAAGGAGTAAAACTAACAAGAAATTCTGATGACAGTTGCATTTCTTTTTCTATAACTCTTATTTGCCTTGGTTAAAGGTTTGCAGTATTTGATCTTTATGTGTATTCTATATGCATTTAAAATTGTGTGTTTAAAATGAATTGATTTTTGCCTGAGGTGATTTATTTCTTTGCTTGAATTAAATTAGACTTTGTTCTTTTCCTCATAGTAAAATGGATTTTTTTTTTTTGTGGGAGAGGGGGGAATCATTTGCTGTGGCGTTTTCACAAAAAAAATTTTTTTAGTGATAGGACATATTTTTGTAGATTTACATAATTTATTGATACTGATATAGGAATATGTTATTCTGACATTTTCATAAGAATATTTTCTTTTTTACATGCATTTGAAATAAGATTTGATCATAGTAATGGGTGATTTCACTATCATAACATTGTTATTTAACTTAGTATATTTTTGCATTTTATAAACAGAGTTACTACAAGAGACAGAAAAACTAATGAAGGAAAAACTAGAAGTACAATGTCAAGCTGACAAAGTACGTGATGACCTTCAAAAACAAGTGAAAGCTCTAGAAATAGATGTCGAGGAACAAGTCAGTAGGTTTATAGAGCTGGAACAAGAAAAAACTGCTGAATTAATGGATATAAGACAACAAAACCAAGCACTGGAAAAGCAGTTAGAAAAAATGAGAAAATTTTTAGATGTAAGTATTCTCAATTTAAATATTGACTTTTCTCAGTGGAATGCTACCTGCTGCTATCCTGGGTTGTGAATTTTAAATTATGAAGAGACTCATGAATTCTAACATTTTCATCTCTATGTGTCTCTACCAATTAATTGAAAAGTACTATTAGAATTTAAAATTTTAGTAATTGTTATTGTACAGCAATCAGAATTAAAAGCAGTATAGGCAGATTGTGAAGTAGCTTGTCCTATTATTTCCTTTAACGAACAGCCAAAGCAGGTGAAGATCCTAAGAGATAATTGGCCACCATTGTTTCTCCCACAAAAGATAAACATTACAGGTGTCAGTGTGCTTTTAGAAACGGCACTGGAACAGTTGTCGTGTTGTCATTATTACTCTCTTCCCAAAAGATGTTACATCTCTAATTTCACTTGGATTTTCTTCTTGAGGTTTCATGTAAACCTGATGTTCTCTTCACAGATCAGAGAATCATTCTTACACATTCTAATTTTAGGTGTAAAACATAGATTAGGATGAAATAAATTGATTTAGTAAACAATTTGTTCTATTTATTTTGTGTAATAACTAAATTACAGTGGAATAAATTCCTCCTTTACTCCAAAAAAGTAAATTCATTTTAAGGAGAGTATTTTTATTTCATTTGTTTTTAACATTATTTGAATAAAAAATAAATGTGTTTCAAATAATATTTAAATGTTTAAATTTTAGTCAAAGAGCCCAAGTAGGCTCTGTACCATACCAAAAATTGTTATCTTTGTAAACCTTTTGGTTTGGGATAGTTTGTTGTCTTCAAGTAAAACTATACTTACAACTAAAGGGGTTATAAAGGAAATAATAGCTTCAATAAATAGTTTCTTCATTTACTGTTGTTGTTATTAAACTTCAGGAGCAAGCCATTGATAGAGAACATGAGAGAGATGTATTCCAACAGGAAATACAGAAACTAGAACAGCAGCTTAAAGTTGTACCTCGATTCCAGCCTATCAATGAACACCAAACTAGAGAGGTAAGACCCTTACAATAATTTATATACTGTATGCAAAATAAGATGCATGTTGTGAAAATCTTCAAAGGAATTCTTACTATTTTATGTAAATGTTCAAAATCCAAAAATTAAATATTCAACATGAGAAAGTTCTTAAAACTCTAAAACTTATTTGTATTAAAATTTGGAATTGTTCTCACCTGCATTTATCTTCTAATATTGCCCATTTAAACAAACTTCTCTACTTTTTTTTCTATTCCCATTCCCAACAAAACTGATCAAGAGTTGTCTGTGTTCACTCTTTACTTCCCCATCTCCCATTCTCTTCTCAGTCCACTCCAGTGAAGGTTCTAACCTCTCTGTCTGTGGGGTTTCTTATCCTCTACTCTGTTAACACTAATCTATGCAGTTTACTTCTAATTACCTCAAGACCAAAAAAAATCTTAACTGTGATAGTATATTGTGCCATTTTGCTGTGCCTGTTTTGTTGTGTTTTCTTTTGACCTTACTTCAAATCTTAGTCTACCCATTATTGTTAAAGTTTCCTCTCAGTAGCTTTATTGCTGTCATCCTCAAACATGTAATTTTCGGCAGGCTTTCATTTCTTTTAATGTGTTGAGGATTAAGTATCACTTTTAGATAATTTCCTCCAAGTATCCACTGAAATAGGGTAAAAAATTTTTTTTCTCTTACTATCAGATTTCTTTTTTTAGTACACTTTCTCTCCACTTAATCAGAACTAATTTCAAAGCTATCTTATTAAATCTTCCTGTATCCTTTCATCACAGATTCATTTACTTGCATGGACCTGCATATCAGAATCACTTAGGGAAATTTTCAAGGTACACGGATCCCCCTCGCCACCCCACATTCTCGTCTTTATGCTGAACTGGTGGAATGTTTAGGCTGAAAAAGTATTTCAAGTGATTATATTAAAGCTCCCTCATCCTTTCCCATCCTTTTGGTATTTAGAACCATTGTATTGTTATATGTTGATTATAACCACTTGTGGAAAGAAAAATAGAATCCATGAAAGATATTTTTAGGTGATTTTATCTCACCAAAGTATATAAGCTGGTACTGTGTAGACTTATCTTTATTAGGTTTTAGTGTGGTTATTTTTTTAAAGGTTGTAATTCATCATTTAAAAGTCATTTTTTCCTTCTAGCTAGAGGAAGTCTTAGTCTTAAAGAACTTTTTTAAAGGGCTGGGGAAAGCAATATCATTTCTCTTACCTAGTACTGTTTAGTTTTATCAACTCAGAAAATGTAACCATAGTTGGAAACAATAGTTGCTATTCTTATCAAAAATAAAATTAGCATAGCATCTAAAAATACTTTTGAAATGAGGATAGATGTGTTATTAGCTTGCTGAAATTTTTTAACTCATTTCCTGTTTAGAAAAAAGAAATACAGCTTGCTGCCAGTGTTAATTTAATTTTATATAAACACACTTTTGGAGGCTGAAGCAAATCTGACTGGTTTTCAGTGTAAAAATAAAATATAAAAACTGTTCTTGGAGTTTTTCTAAGCAGAACTTGCCTCTAATACTAATGTAACAGAAATGTGTACATAAACTGGATTCACCAAATGAATCTTCGGCTAACAACTAACTATTCAAGAACGATATTACCATCATATTTTAGAATGGTATGTTTTCTAGGATTTGGCATTTTCAGGGATCGAGAATTACTATATTTTATAAATGGAAATGCCTCTCCTAAAAACAGAACACATAATAGAATGATGTCATTTGTTTCCAGAGAATATCGATATACTACAGCAGTGTGAAAATAATAATAAAAGTGAGCTATTTCATGGTAAACTTTGGGGTAAGGTTAGGACTTATCTTTTTTTGGGGGGGGGGTAAACACTGCAGCTGCAAGTGCCACTAGCAAGTATTCTCGGGGCAAAGAGGAAATGGGTTAAATATACAGATTTTGCTTATTATATTTCCAGGTCGAACAGCTAACAAACCATCTGAAAGAAAAAACAGACAAGTGCAGTGAGCTTTTACTCTCCAAAGAGCAGCTTCAAAGGGATATACAAGAACGGAATGAAGAAATTGAGAAACTGGAGTTCAGAGTAAGGGAACTGGAGCAAGCCTTACTCGTTAGCACAGACACTTTTCAAAAGGTGTGCCATTTTCTTTGTGTTAATTTTTAGCAGATGTTTTCATGCAGATTACTCTTAGTAATATGAACATCAGTTCTTTTAAATAAAAAAATTGTTATTGACTTTTTGTTGCTATTATATAATATATACATCTTCATTGACATCATAACCATTACTGTTTTTTCTTATCCCCAGATGTTCTTTGCATACCTTCATCCTGAGAAAAGAAAATTAGTTAAGCCAAAAGAATTAATTATGCTTTTAACCATCAATAAAGTTGTAATTCTAAAATAATAGCCAAGTGTAAAAGCTTGGACAGCAGTTTAGCCTGATTCTTTACCCCAGACTAAGAAGTAATGAAACCTATTCCCATTCTAATTTTTGCAAAAAAACAAAAATAAATAGGAGGGCAAGATAAAGAAACTTAGGAGAAGGGCAGATGAGGGAATAGCCTTCGTTTTATCTGAGGAATGAATTTTAAGAGCGTCAAACTTTCCTCTTTGAATTTCTATAAAATGCATTCAAAACTGAATATCTGTAACTTTTTGATTATTCACTAATGTAGATTATCCTAATTAAGAGAAATTGAATTGCTACTTCTCCAATTAAAAAGGATAATCAAGATTTAATGTCTGAAATTTTGAGAAAATTCTTATATATTTAAAGGTAGAAGACCGAAAACAGTTTGGAGCTCTAGAAGCTAAAGCAGAACTGTCCTTAGAAGTACAATTGCAGGCTGAACGAGACGCTATAGACAGAAAGGAAAAAGAGGTAAGGAGTTTATTTTTAATGAATAAAATGTGGTTTGAATTATATTAAATAAGTCATCTTGAAAATATCATTTGAACAGAGTGGAGTTTGTAGTCTAAAACAAAGTTTAGAGTGTTTCTTAGTTCATTGCCTAAGTTGACCTTGATGACAGGTAAACATTTGAACAGATAGTTGGTGTGAGGAGGAGTGATCCAGGTAGAGGGGACAAGTGTAAAGGCCTTGATGCAGCAAGAAGTTTTGAGGCCAACTTGGTAGATATGAATTGAATGAAGAGGAAAGTAGAGAGGGATAGTAGTGTTCTGGCTAAAGGTGGTATCTCTTTTTCAGCTCACTTTACTGTGAGCTTTGAATTATTATTGCTACTTTACTGTGGGTTTTCTTTTTTTTAAGTTGTATTGCCCTAGGACATTATAGTGCTGTTTTTAAATATACTAAACATGCACATAAAACAAAAGATTAATAATAAAGTAATTATATAAAGTTCTCCTATGTTTTTCTATTCCCCCTTTCCAAAAAAAATCCACTTTTAAAGCAGTACTTCCGAATTTTTAATTCAATAATTCTTATCTACTATTAATTTTTCAAAGACCAGTTGTCATCTACATTGCCTAGTGATATATCATTTAAAATGTTTAAATATTTTAAATTAGATTTTTATCTCAATTTATATAGTTTTCTCAGGACATTTAATGTATTTTAACGACAAATATTTGTTGAGGTTAACCTGTATATAAATGTTAGTGAGTACTTTGAAAAAATACAAGAATGACTTAGACATCAGCTAGAACTATTGCTCAGAGAACCTGTAGTTTAGAGGAGAAAAAATCTATATAAATGACTTATAGAAATGATCATTCCCATGAGAAGGATTATTTTCTCACTAACATAATACTAACTAATGTTTATCTAAAACATTCTTTTTTATTTTGTGTGGCTTTTCCGTGAGAGTCAGGAACACTTTTGTTTATATGTTTTAAAAAGAATTAAACATTTAAAGATTTACTTTAAATAGTCAAATTGTCTGCTCCCTAAAAAAAATAGACCTTCAAAATTGGATCCCAAAGCAATGATAGTTGATTATGGATTGTTGATTAAGTTTACTAATTTTATATTTTTATAATCTTTTGAACTTTATTTAATATTACTAACACTTTAATTTCTTGAAGTAAATCCCCAGTAACTGTCTACCTTTTACTCGGAATCATAGTTGCTTAGAACTGCTAGAGACCTTAGAGAACCAACACTCACATCTGAGACAAAGCCAGACGTGTCAAATGTTTGAGTAAAGAATTAAACTGACAGCTGGCCCTGTTCTGCTAGTTTTTAATAACAGTGACAAGTATTATGTCAGACCTAATCAGTTTTAACGAGACTGAAAGACAGGAGTGTAGAATTAAAACATATGTCTTTTAATGAAAACAATTTAAGCATTCCCTCCTGCACTAGGCAAATATTTTCAGTTAGCTGATGGAGTATAAATATGTCTATATGTATCATTGTATTTGAGATACCTTCTACTCTCATAGCCTAAATTTGTGTAAAACTTTTTTTTAAGTTTATTATAATATTTAGAAATGCAGAATGAATTGAAAGAGAAGAAAACTTGAAAAGATAGGAGTTTCAGGATGAAAGAGAAGGGGAATGATGTCAAGAAATAGAAGGAAGAATTTCTTTAAGAAAAATATGCCATCAATAGGTTTTAGCTCTTACACAGATCATATAGGTAATCTAGCTTAAGATCTGCTTATGGATGGCACTAATAAATAGTAATAGTTAACTTTGTTTAGGTCTGTGCTAGAAAGTGCTAAGTGTTTAAATGCCTTATGGTATTACTCCTTATCCTCTCTCTGAGGACAGGCTCTTTTGTCATCTCCATTTTATAGATTAGTAAACCAAGTCTTAAGAGAGGTTAAGTAATTTGCTTATGGTAACACAGTAAGTGGTTGACCGAGAATTCCTCTAATTTATTCCGGAGTTCTGTGATGTTGTACTGCCATAGCATGGGGGTATGTTTTGTCTTTTTGGTAGAAGTATTAAAGACTGTCATTCAGCATTTATTGAGCTCTTACCGGGTATAGACCACCACTGTCCAGTTGTAAAACTAGCATGAGACTTCAAGGAATCTACTAACTGAGGAGGCATACACACTTTTGAAGAACACACAAGACTTAAAAAGAAAACACAAGTAGGTGCAAATTAAAGTAATCTAAACAGTTTAGATAGCATTTGGTAGCTAAATTAAACAAAATTAAAACAAATAGCTACTGTTTCATTTTCAAACCTTAATAACATTCTGGTTTGGAGTTATTATAGACTCAGTAGTAAGACTGGGATGGAAACTGGAGTCTGGCCGAATAAAAGGAAAGAATTCCCTACTCTGTCCTTTTTGAGAATTGGAGTCTCTGCTATGATGCCTCAAGTTCAGCTATTTATGACAATGTTAGTGCTTTAGACCAGGGCTTCTCAAACTTTAATGTGTATATGAATCCCTTCAAGATCTTGTTAAAATGAAGATTCTGATTTAGTAGGTCTAGGGTGGGGCTTGAGAATCCATCTATCTAACATGTTCCAATATAATGCCAATTCTGCTGCTCCAGGGACCACACTTTGAATAGCAAGGCTTTAGATCACAGAGCTAAATATTTGACCTTAAACTATTGTATCAAAAAGAAAATAAATACCATGTGAGGTAGGGTAGCAATTTTGAACTTAAATACCTATGTATGTGTTGAGATAATACCTTGTCATCAAAAGTAGATTTAAAAGATAATAGTAGGTATAAATACTATTACATTAGGTAACTTTGAAGAAGACATAATTATCACCATTTTCAACAAACTAACCTGATGATTATATATGCAAAACTACTAAGTATATTTTAAAGTATGTCTACTGAGTTTAATACCAGTGTACAGAAAATAATTTAAATGTCTTAGACATTAGTTATTAGAAGCACAATAAATGATAATTAAGAATATAAGACTCCAGAGATAAATTCCCCAGGTTCAAAAGCTGGCTTCAGGACTTGTGACCTGGCTTCAGAACTAGGTACTCCTCTCCAGTGACTCCCTTCCTCATCTCTGAAATAAGGATAAACCTAGTAAAGATCTCATAAGTTTGTTACAGGGTTTTTTTTAAAAAAAAAAAATACATATAAACACTTTAAGTAGTGCTTAATAAATTGTCTATAAATGATGGCTATTACTAGTATCAATACTATTTCTGTTAGGGATATATTGGCTTAATGATTGATTTTGAAGATCTTAACCTTACCAATGCTGAAATATGATTCTGATTATGTGTCTATGTGTAATCAGTATATGCCCCTTTCAAGTTCTAAGGCAGTAAATGATTTATATAAACTGCTCTCTAAGCCAGAAAAATACACAATTGCACATCCATTCATTAAATATTTATAAGTAGCTACAAAGCAATGGGCTAAATGTTTCTTCAATCAAACCCAATTTTTAAAATATAGCAGTAATAAACTCTTAATGTTCATCATTTGTTCTAGTTTCTATATAACTATCAAAGAGCAATTGCTTTATTATTAATGGTAACCTGTCCTCAGAAATTAGCTATATGTCTATTGTCCTGCATAGTGGAGCTCTCTAATTTTCTCCTAAAATGGAATTAATAACTAACTTATTCTTTAAGTTTCTGTATTTCAGACCTTCATTTCTACTTCCTTCTCCTTAAACAAGGCACCTGGCAGCCAGATCTTTCGTTGGGTATTAATATGGACTAAATTGAGTTAATCTCACTTGGTGGCAAAAATAACAGATTTAATTTTTTCTTTTATCATTATCTTTGATAATTTTTTAGCAGAATTTTATCAGATAAAAACTAAAATATTAAAGAAAGTAGGCTTTCTACTTTTTCAGAGGATCTTTTTAGGTAGGGCATTGCTCCTCTGAAGGTCCCCTCTTTGCTCTGGGCATTTTCAGTTTGAAAATGTTTAGAAACCACACAGTTACACCTGACTTAGAGAAGCCCTATCCTTTCTTCGGTGTCTCACATGTTTTAAGCATACACCCTTTATAGAGCTAATACAGCACTCTTCATTTTCTCTTAACAAACATTTATATGAACAGTTTCTTTCTTTTGATAATTTTGGTTCGAAAGATCACGAACTTAGAAGAACAATTAGAACAGTTCAGAGAAGAACTGGAAAATAAGATTGAAGAAGTTCAGCAACTACATATGCAATTGGAAATACAGAAAAAGGAATCTACTACCCGCCTACAAGAACTTGAACAGGAAAACAAATTATTTAAGGTAATTAGTTAAGAAAAACTTTGCCTATAAATGATTCATAGTTTTTGTTTTGTGCAAGCCTTAGTATTAAACATTTGCTAAACCCATCTGCTAAATAGTACTTAACAGAGGAATATTAGCTGCAAATGTATTTGCATGGAACTTATTTTTAAGCCAACATAAACATTTAAATGCATCATACATGAAAAATTTTGAATTTATCAAAATAGTTTTAAGAATTATTGATTTATAATAACTATGATATCTGATTTTTTTCATTTGTACATTTTGGGCACTATATCTTTTATAAGAGTAACTTGAAAAAAAGTTTAAAAACCATGTGTAAATCTGTACATCTGAGATGGTTATTTTTGTTTATAGGATGAAATGGAAAAACTAGGATTTGCTACAAAGGAATTTGATGCTATCTCTACTCAGGACCAACATGTGCTATTTGGGAAATTTGCTCAAATAATGCAAGAAAAAGAGGTAGAAATTGACCGATTGAATGAGCAAGTTACAAAATTTCAACATCAACTTAAAATTACAACTGATAACAAGGTACAGTAATTTAAAATTGATTATTACATGAAGTTAATTTAAGCTAGACTTTTAAAGGGCAAATGGTGATTTTTCAGTTTCTCTTTGAATTTAAAAGCCAAATAAACCTTAATTCCATTTCATTCATTAATTTTAATTTAACAAGCTATGTATATTTTTGTCTCCTTCCAATGTCAAAGATTTTTGATGTTTTACAGGGAGTCTCTGGTAACTTAGATTTCATCATCATTCTAACCAAACCTATTAAAAATTCTGTTTAGTATGAGTTAAATAAGATAATGACATTTGGGTGTCATTTGCTATAGACTTTTTATTTCAGTACTTCATCCATTTAGAATGTGTCGATATTGACTGTTTTACTTATGGGAAATCAGCTACTAAAAGTGTAAATTACTTTATATTTAACAAAATTTTTTTAATGAAGTTCTAAATTAGGTTTTTGTTTGATATAATGGGAGACAGTTATATATATAATATATTAAAATTAACTATGTTCAAGAATCATATTATTTTGTGTAACAAACACTTGAAGATCCTACCCTATAATAAAATAAAATTCTCAAAACATAAATACATATTCATTATATATGTTACTCTCTTCTTCATTAACTAATAGGTTATCGAAGAAAAAAATGAACTGATAAGGAATCTTGAAACCCAAATAGAATGTTTGATGAGTGATCAAGAACGTGTGAAGAAAAATAGAGAAGAAGAAATCGAGCAGCTCAATGAAGTGATTGAAAAACTTCAACATGAATTGGCAAATATTGAACAGAAGACATCAGTGGATGCTAATTCTCTCCCAGAAGAAGCAGATAGTTTAAAACATCGATTGGATATGGTAATAGCAGAAAAACTGGCTTTGGAGCGGCAGGTAGAAACTACTAATGAAGAAATGGCCTTTATGAAAAATACACTTCGAGAAACCAATTTTAAAATGAACCAGCTAACACAGGAATTATTCAGCTTAAAGAGAGAACATGAAAATGTGGAAAAAATTCAAAGTGTACCAGAGAAAAATGTTAACATGGCTGTAGACGATTTTAGCAAAAATAAATCTGAACTAGAAGTGGTACATACTGAGGATGCTCTTAAACCCTTAGAAAATCCAACTTACCTCAAATCTTTTGAAGAAAACAGAGTTTCCATAAATAGTTTGGAAACAAAGGTGCTACAACTTGAGAGCACTGTGAGTGCAAAGAACTTAGAACTTACCCAGTGTTATAAACAAATAAATGACATTCAAGAGCTAGCCCAGGCAGAAACAGAAATGTTTAAAAATAAGATTGTAAACCTACAGAATATACTTGAGGAAAAAGTTGCTGCTGCTCTTGTGAGTCAGGTCCAACTTGAAGCAGTTAAGGAATATACAAAACTCTGTCAAGGTAGACAAGCAAGTTCATTACAGCCTGAAAGAACAAATACACAGAATTTAAATCAACTCACAGAAAACAAGATGGAGTCAGATGTATCAGCATTAATGTTGAGAATATCAGAATTAGAAAGCCAGGTGGTTGAAATGCAGACCAATTTGATTTTAGAAAAAGAACAAGTAGAGATCGCAGAAAAAAATGCTGTGGAAAAAGAAAAGAAACTACTAGAACTACAGAAGTTGTTACTGAAGGACAGTGAGAAAAAACAGGGTGGCAAAGAAAGAAAAAAAAGCCCTCAAGGAGATTTTGAAGTTCCCAAGGTTAGTTTGAATTTGATTTTTTTTTTTCACTTAAATATTCTAAGAAACTCTTCTTTTTCTTTGTTCAAGCTCTTTGCTAATGTACTAAATTAGAGATGATGTTCTTGTATACCTAGCAATCATATATAAAGAGTTTTTATAAAAATATTACTATTGCAGTCATATTATCACTAGAATAATGGATACAAACTATATTTTGAGGTCTTCAAATCACATTATTTCACTAGCATAGGTATTAAATATAGCAGTCAGAATAAACTTAGAAATGTTAGGTTTAGCAAATGCCCTCTGGAACTTTTGTAGGTTTTATCATTTTCCCTCTAAAATGTATTTATGTGATCATCCCTTTAGATAATGGAAAATGTAAAAATATGTTAGTGTTATACTGAATTAACATGTAAATCATGTCATTAGTTTTTGCAGATTTTATACCTAAATATGAATTTCATTCTTTCTTAAGAAAAAATTGCATTTAGCCTTTGTAAGTCTACTTATATAAAGATCTGAAATTGAAGTTATTTCTTAGCAGTAGAACTAAAATGAAAGGACCTTTTCACATTCTCACTTTACATATTTATAATTTTGAATAGTAGATGCACAGTCTTAGCACCAGATTAACTGATATATCAGAATTCTATAAATAGATCATTTATTTTACAAAGGACAGTAATTCTTGTCATTTACTAGGCTTTTTTCTTCGAGCTTACTGGAACTAAAATTACTATAAGTAATATTAAAATAGTAGTGCTAAGAAATATTTTTGTGACCCCTGGTATCTTTTGAGGGAAGTGGCATAAATGGAAAGTTTTCTGAATGGTAACAAACATTTTTATTAATAATTATAAATTTTTAGGATATATACTAATGACATTTACTTTTGATTCCCAGAAAATCATTCTTTTCTTACTGTCTCAAGAATATAAAATGATGGCTCTGAAAATTTCCCTATTTGTTGAAAGAACATGGATCGTTTAAACCCCTTTTATTTTATAGGCAGTCATTCATGAAAAAACTTCATTAGAATGTATACATTCCTTCAACTTGACTATATTTTTTTAAGTGGAAGACACCTGTATTATGAAAGCAAATCTAAACACTCTCTCAGCCTTTCATTGTGAGAAATAGAATTGCTTTCCTTCAGCCTCCAGACAGTTGTGTATCTGGAGTTGAAGATATTTAACAGCAAGAATCCAGATTTTTAAACGTAATTGTTTTTTAAATGCTGTTTGTAAAGCACCTTCACTTCTTTGGATGAAAGGTGCTATATTCTCTCAGTGTAAATTAATAAAAATATTATAAGAAGTTTGTCAGAAAATTTTATGTATTATATAGTCTGTAGTATGTCCCAACAAGAAGTTAGCATTTTATATTAACACATTTTAAATTTAAAAAATACTATTCTTTCAAAAAAAAATGATGTGTTTTTTATGTTTTTCCACTGTTATTTAGACAACTACTGAGCTAATTCATACCCAGGAAGAAAGTGGATTTTTTGGTCAACTTGAGGCTCTTAGAGCTGAATCAGCAGCTACCAAAGAAGAACTTGCCAGTTATAAAGAAAAGGCAGAAAAACTCCAAGAAGAACTTTTGGTAAAATAAGTAACATAGCTGCTAACGCACTTATTTCTACCTATATTTTATTTCAAATTATATTCTCTTTTATAAAAACAAACTCAGATTCATAACTTAAAGCTAGAAAAAAGTAAAAACCTTTGTGAATTTGATGAAAAGTTATTATAAATTTCTGTACTAGCATTTTCTTGCTTGTTTTGACTTGGAATTTTTCTTAGGAAGATGCTTTTAATCTCTATTAATGAAGGAGGAGAAAAACAGATCTTAAGAACTATGAGAACCAAAAGTAGAGACAGATAAGATTATTTCACTTCTATTTACATATGTATGATTATTTATATGGAAACAGTGAATGTTTCTGAAGTATTTTTTTCTATTATTTTGAGGAAAATAAATATATTAGCATGAATTATACTCTTTACTTTAAATTCTACATTCAGTATTTTAAACTAAATGTTCTGCTGTTCATTATGTTTCAGGTGAAAGAATCAAATATGGCATTTCTCCAGAAAGATTTAAGCAAAATTAAGAATCAACTCACAGAGGCAGAAGAAAAATTATCCTACATAGAAAAAGAAGATAAGACTGAGGTACAAAAAAACAGAAGGGTCTGCATATTAGAGCCACTTCCTATTAAAATGGATAAAAGTTCCGCATCCCAGACAGATGGGACTCTCAAGGTCAATAGCAGCAATCAGACTCCACAAATTCGTGTTAGAAATGCAGGAATCCAAATCAACTTACAGAGTGAATGTTCATCAGAAGAAGTCATTGAAATAATCAATCAGTTTACTGAAAAAATTGAGCAGATGCAAGAACTACATGCTGCTGAAATTTTGGATATGGAATCTAGACATATTTCAGAAACTGAAACCTTGAAAAGAGAACACTGTGTTGCTATTCAGTTACTGACAGAGGAATGTGGTACCTTGAAGGCAGTGTTACAGTGTCTGAGATCTAAAGAGGTATTTGGTTTTCCTAATAAGTGTTTTCAAACATCCTATAATTTTTTTCAAAATTCTATTTTTTTAAGAGAAAAAGAAATTTAGGACAATCGCTTCCTTATGATAAAATTACAGTTTTAAGTCTTTCATTGTGTAGAGTCTGATAATAACTACCCCCAAAGTTCTTGTGAAGGTATGGAAGGTGATGTTTTCATTCCATAATACATGAATGTTTCTTCTTGTTATTCTAATATTCATAAAGAAAAAATTAAAGACTTGTTGTAAGCCATAAATAGTTTTATTTATTGTGAAAGCTATGACAGACTTAATTGAGTTACTTAATAGCATCACAAAGACCAAAGTTATTCATTGGACCCTATTTTTATTAAGCCAAAAAAAGTTACGTTTTTTGTTTGTTTTCTCTAATTAGGGATCCTCTGTTTCTGAATTAACACATTCTGATGCTTACAAAACTAGAGAAATATGTTCCAGTGGTAAGTTATATAAAGTTCTGGAATTTTTATGGTACACTTGTTTAAAAAGTGTTCATTTCTTTTTAATAGTCAATGGTTTTCTTTATTTTAGATTCTGGATCAGACTGGGGTCAGGGAATTTATCTTACACAAAGTCAGGGATTTGAGTTACCATCAGAAGGCCAAGGAGAAGAAGGTGAAAATTCAACAGATTCATTTCCAAAGAAAATAAAGGTATTAAAGGACAGATATCTTTTAGTAAAACAGCCAGTTTAGTTTCTATATTAGACATAGTAGTTTATTAGAAGTTATATAGTAAGACTCTCTCTGAAGAGAGAATTGCAGAGCTAGCAGGAACCTTGGGGATTATTAAGTTTTATTTTTGTATTTTGCAGATATTTAAGTACAATATATTTAATAATTATTCATATAAAGATTTTTTTAATTATTATTACTTATATTTTTGTTTGTCAGAATTATTAAAGTAGTCTCAAGGACTAGAATTTATCTCCTGCATTATTTTTTGGTCAAATTAGTGGCTATTCATTAAATCCAGAAGAGAGCATTAGATAAATAGAAGGAACAAAGTCACAGGCCATCTTCTGGAATTAGCTTACCCTGCCACAGGAAAAAGGAGGGTATTCAGTAATGGTGGGCTGGTACTTCCTCTCTGCAGTGGCTTTTCTAAAACAGTCTAACAAGGTAAAGCTGTCTTGCTTAAAATGTATTTAAAATGTATTTCTCCTTGTATGTCTGACTGGCATTCTTTGAAGAAGTTGTCATAATTCTGGCTTTGTGGTTTTGGTTTCTAGGGATTACTGAGAGCTGTCCATAACGAAGGCATGCAGGTGCTCTCTCTCACTGAGTCTCCCTATAATGACGGAGAGGACCATGCTGTTCAACAAGTTTCAGAATCTTGGCTAGAAGAGAGAAGAGCTTACCTCAGTACAATCTCATCTCTTAAAGATTTAATTACCAAAATGCAAGTGCAAAGAGAAGCCGAGGTACTCAAAAAATATTACACATCAAAATAGTTTTATGCTATTTTAATCAATAGTAAGGCACTTTGCAAATATCTTGAATTTCATGATATATTTTCACATGAATTACTATATATTGTTTAAATGCCCCAAGTCATACACTTGAAAATAAATACACATGTTCTTAGACTTCTAATATTTTGGTTAGTAGCAGAATATGTTTTTTAGAATGTTTTTTAAACATGCTTATTTTAAACATGCTAACTTTTGTTTTTCATACTCTGCTAGGTTTATGATAGTTCTCAATCTCATGAGAGCTTCTCAGACTGGCGAGGTGAACTTCTGCTTGCCCTTCAGCAAGTTTTCTTAAAGGAGCGCAGTGTTTTACTCGCCATATTTCAGACTGAGCTGACAGCTCTGGGTGCTAGTGATGCAGCTGGATTATTCAACTGTTTGGAACAGAGAATGCAAGAACAGGTATCAAAGTGAAACTTTTAAGTAATACTTTAAAAGAATGAATGCTTTTTAATAGTAATAAGAAAATGAGTTAATGATTAGTTTTAAAATAAGTCTGAAGGTTAAAATATTTTTCTTTAAGTTTATTGGGGTAACTGGTTAATACAATTATATAATTTTCAGGTGTATATTATCATTTGACATCTATTCTGTTACTATATAATAGAATCTATTAGTATATTCTATTGTGTGTTTTCCACCCAAAGTACAGTTTCCTTCAGCTGCCATATTTGATTTTCTTTACCCACCTCACCCTCACCCTACCCACCCCATAATTGACCCCTTTTACCCTGTCTCCCTCCCCACTCCTCTCCCACTCCACTAGTAACCACTAGTCTATAGTTCATGTCCATGAGTCTCTGTTTGTTTGTCCTGCTCATTTGTTGCTTTTAGGTTTATATCCCATATATAAGTGATATCATGTGATTTTCAACCTTTTCTGTCTGGCTTATTTCACTTAGCATGATTATCTCAGGTCCATCCATGTTGTTGCAAATGGCATTATTTCATCTCTTCTTATGGCTGAGTAATATTCCATTGTATATATGCACCACAGCTTCTTTAGCCAGTCATCTATTGTAGGACATTTCTGTTGCTTCTATGTCCTGGCCACTGTGACTAATGCTACTATGAACATCGGTGTGCAAATATCTTTTTGGATATGGGTTTTCAAGTCTTTGGAGTAAATACCCAGTAGAGGGATTGCTGGATCATATGGTAGACCAATTCTTAGTTTTTTGAGGAACCTCCATAGTGTTTTTCATAGTAGCTGTACCAATTTACACTCCTACCAGCAGTGAATAAGGGTTTCTTTTTCTCCACATCCTCTCCAACATTTGTTATTCCTTGTCCTATTGATTATAGCTATTCTAACAGGTGTGAGATAGTATCTCATTGTGATGGTTAAAATTTTAACAGGAGCCACTAACAATATTTAGAAGAAAAATTATTACCCTTAAGTATTTTTATCTTATGTAAGAAAATAAATAAAACTGAGATTAGTGAGCTAATCATCCAACTAAGGAAGTTAGAAAACAAGCAACAGAATAAACCCAAAGAAATTAGAATGGTTTTGACACAGTCCATTCTCATTATTTGCAGCAGTTAGATTCTGTAAAGTTGCCATGAATGTTGAGCCATTGTTACTAGGGGACATATAGGAGTAGGTTCCTGTGAGTTTCTGCTCATGACATTTTTGCCAACCAGTCAATGTATAACCTTGTTTTTTGTGTGTTTCTGTTTAAATGTACCTTGTTTACTATATATTACTTATTCATTAACACTGAACTCAGGCCAACTACACTATAACTCAAGCCTAAACAAGAAGCACGTGTTTTCTTCGTAAAATACAGCTTTCTCTTATTTAGGAACATTGGATAATATTTCATCACTATGCTTGGGAACCATTTTAAACTGCAAAATCTCTAGTAAAAAAAAAAGCACAAAAGTGCAAAAAACACATTACTAAATGGATGGCAAAAAGGACATTATTTATAGTATAAAGGATAAAAGAAGAGGCATAGTGTCATCTTGTTTATCTTTAGCTAGGAACATGCACATCTAACAATTTAAAATTTTTGCCACTCTGTTTTCAAATGACTGTAAAAGCACCACAAATATTGATATTGGGGTCACAAATATATTTTAGTGAATAGGCAAATTTGTAAATACACAATCAGCAAATAATGAGGCTCAACTGTAATAAAAAATGAAATGCATTTACTAATACAATAGAGGAAAAAATGCTAAAAGTTGGTGTTTTGAAAGGCTAATAAAAATTTTTCTGGAGAATTGGTTAATGAAAATGATAATTTATTTTCTAACATAAGAAAAAAGTTTACGAATGAAAATAGGATCATAACTTAAGATACAGCTAAGATATAAAAAATAATAGAATATTATGAATAACTTTATGTCAACTCAAAACCTTAGGAGAAATGGACAGATTTTCTAGAAGAATGTTTTCTATAAAAACTCATTCAGGAGGAAATAAAAAACCTGAAAAGACCTATAAATAGTAAAGGAATAAAATCAGTAGTTCATAACCCTTGGAGCCCAGATCTTGATCTTTAAGTACATTCTCCATTAAAGGAAGTTGGACTCTTAGGAGAAATGGCTGATCCCAGGGATGGACAAAGAAAGTACAAGATACATGTGGAATAACTCATTTTGCTAAAAAGTAATTGCTCAAAGAATAAAGGTGATATGTCAAAAGGTGACAGAAGCCAACTTGAAGGAGATCCCACTGGCTAAATCTGGGACAATTTCAACATCAAACTAAATAATGAGAGTGACAGATTATAAACCAAAGAATAAGAATTCATGAGTTTATAAAAATATAATAAATGAGTAAAATTTTTTTTTATAGTTAGAATGTCAACTAGTGTGTAAAAGAAATGAAAGGATTAGTAAATCACCTGTTATTAAACACTATAGTAATATTCAACTCAATGTGATCAAGAAAGTATATTTACATTGTCTCAAAGTAAATCATCAGAAAATCCTTTTTAATTACAAAAAGGAAACCAATAACTTTACAGCGCAGAACCTTGCAAGTACCATCTTAACCAAGTGATCAGAGTTAACATCACCAGTAATGGAAGAGACAGACATCATGTACTTTCTGATATGGAAGGCACAATATCACTTTTGTGCATACGGACAAAATTTACTCATAGGAACATTTTAGACCAAAACAAATTGATGCCATTACACATCTATCAGAATGGCCAAAATAAAAATTAGTGACAATGCTGACAGACAATCTCTCATATATTCTTGTTAGGAATATAAAATGGGGAGAGCCACCCTGAAAACTGATCTAGCAGTTTCTCATAAAGTTAAATATACATTTACCATACAACCTATAAGTCACACTCACAGGTATTTAATCTGACAGAAATGAAAACTTACGTCTCCATAAAAACCTATATATGAATATTCATTAGCAGTTTTATATGTGGTAGCCCCAAGCTAGAAACAACCCAAGTGTCCTTTGACATGTGAATGGATGAACAAATTATAGTAGATCCATACAATGAAATACTATTCAGCAATGAAAAAGGAACAAACTATTGATATTCTCACTGGTTTTCAGGAGTTAGGATTGAAGAGAGGATGCGACTGCAAAGGGGTTTCTTTGTGTTAATGAAATAGTTCTGTATCCTGATTGCAGAGTTATTTACATGAACCTATTTGCATGTGATAAAATTGTATACTTCTGTACACAAAGAAAATAAAGAGTGCACATAAAAATTAATGATATTTGGATAAGTCTTGCAGTTTAAATAGCATTATACCAATGTCAGTTTCCTGGTTTTGATAATATATTATAGTTATGTAAGATCTTATCAGGGAAACTAGCTGAAGGGTACATATCTTAAATTATTTTAAAATAAAAGGGTTTTAAAAATTGAGGGATCATACTACAAAATAACTAGCCTGTTCAAAAATTCAAGGCCACAACAAACAAAGACTTTTAAATACCACTTTTGTTCCTTTATGCTATTAAAGACATTTAGCAAAATTTAAATAAGCTTTATACAGTAGTAGGTTAATTTCCACTTTGATAACTGTACTGTGATTTGTAAAAGAATGTTCTTGATTTTAGGAAATATACACTGTTGTTTTTAGGGTTTGAGGAACATCTGCCTGGAACATATCCTCACACATTTTGGAAAAGAAATACAATGATATGTGTATGTCTGTGTATAGATATACACACAGACACAGACAGACAGACACACACACACAGAATGGTAAAGCAAATGTGGTTAACATTTGGGGAATTAGGATGAAGAATATATGGAGATTTCTTGCACAATTTTTGGAACTTTTCTATAAGCCTGAAATGATATCAATATATGAAATTAAAAAGTTTTTTTCAAACTCTACCCATAAGAATTACTCTAAGCTCAAATAGTATTATAGGTGAAACCTACCAAACATTCAAGGAATAGCTAATTCCAGTCTTACACATATGTTCTTCATTGTTGGCTGATTGGAGGAATGCCCAATCTTTTTGTGAGGAAGCTAATATAACCCTGTTTCCAAAATCAGACAAAGATAATACAAGAAATAAATATGGCTCTAGGTTGTTCCTGAAAATAGATGCAGAAATCCTAAACAAAATATTAACATACCAAATCTACCAATGTACATATTTTTAAAGGCACAGTCACCTACACTTATCCAGGGATGCAAATATAGCATAATATTTAATAGCATAGTATTAAAAATAACTCATGTGACTCATTACTTTAACAAATTAAAGGGGAAAAAACAATGATCATCTCAAAAGATAAAACTAAATTAATTAGAATGAAGAATTTTATACTTAAAAATACCTTAAAACAAATAACAAACTAAAAAAGGGATTTCCTGACCTAAATAAAGGATATGTCTAGCAAAAACCTATAACAAGCATCACATCTGATAGTTAAATGTTAAAAATATTTTTTAACAAAGGGTTTGATTTTGTCCTAAATGTCTAACTAGCAAAGCAAGAAAAGTAAATAAAATAAGTAAAGGTTGGGGAGAGGGGAGACCCCTTATTCACTTACATAGAAAACAAAAGAGAATCTATACACACAGATTTTTATAATAAGAAAGTTTGATAATATTGCTGGAGAGAAGATAAAGATGTAGAAATCTGATTTCTCAACAAAAATAAAATATTTTTAAAATAATTATTTACAGTAGCAATTTATAGGATAAAGTCCTATAAATATATGTGTGTGTGTGTGTGTGTGTGTGTGTACACACTACAAAACTCAGGAAAAAATTACAAGTCTGAATAGCTATATAATAAAGAGTTCAATTAGTAATTCTAAAACGTCTCACAAGGAAAAGCCCAGAATCAGATGGCTTCACAGGTGATTTCTACCAGATGTTTAAAGCATTAATACCAGTCCTTCACAAAATCGTCCAAATAAAGAAGAGAAGGGATCACTTCCCAACTCATTTTGTAAGGCTGGTATTGCTGATTACAAAACCAGACAGACATCACAAGTAAAGAAAGCTACTGACAAAGTATCCAAAGAGGTTAAAACAACCAGTGGATAAATGAGCAGATGACATATTTATATAAAGTTTTAAAACATGCAAAACAGTATTGTATATTGTTTAGGATATGTATGTATATGTAAAATAATATGCAGAAAGTATGAAAATAATACCAGACTTAGACTTTGGTTATTTCTTGAGCAGGTAGTACAGAGGAGGATGTATTCCAGGGGTTGTAGACAGGGGGCTTTAGTTGTATAGGTGCTATTTCTCAGGCTAAGTACATCAGTGTTTATAAGTCTTAATGTTTTCTTGTGTGTTTGAAGAATTTCAAAATAAATGTAAAGATTAATAACCAGAAAGTAAATACTAATGAGCAGGAAGAAGAAATTAATAATTTCTTCTCAAAATTTTAATATGTGTGTTCCATTCATTATTCAGACTTCTTGCTTCTTAATTTTATTGTCTTTACAACTCTCTTCACTTGATTTTTTATTTTGCATTGTTATAGGGTATTGAATATCGAGCAGCTATGGAATGCCTTCAGAAAGCAGATAGAAGGAGTTTGTTATCTGAAATTCAGGCACTGCGTGCTCAAATGGATGGTATAAAAATGACGCTGAAAAGAGACCAAGAGAATGAACAACCAAACCAAGGTATGCTGTATGATAGGCTTATATGGTGTACAAATGGGTGAAAATATTTCACTTTGTCTTTCATCCTGTTATTCAGTTAAAACACATTTCTTCTTAGTCACATTTTTTTTCTCATTCTCATATCAAAGAGATAATGTACATTAATTAGGGATTAAAGGATTGTCCAGTTGGTTTTAAATATATATATATCTATATATTTTGTACACACACCAACACATATACCCTCGAACACAGTTGACCCTCAAACGACATGGGGGTTAGGGCCAATGACCACCCAAGCAGTTGAAAATCTGAGGATACTTTAAGACAGCCAGCCCTCTGCATATTTGAATTTCTAACCACAGATCAGAAGTTCAGTATGTTTTTTTTTAGAGGAGTTGAAAACTATTTATTTACATTAGGGTTCTCTAACCAGGTACAAACTCATATTTAGCTTTGAGAATAGAAATAAAATAGGTAATGTTCAATCTTGCTATGCCATCTAAGCTTATTGTGCCATCTTAAACAAAAGCAACAGTTCTTGAAATTGGGAAGAAGTGGCGGTAGTGGAGGTGAGGGGGTTGTTGCTCAGTTACTGCAAAGAAAAAATGCTGTGTGTGACACAGGCTTGTAAGGACATGCTTTAGAATACCAAAGGATTTGGTTTTATCTTCTGTAGAGTTTGAAGACAACCTTTGCTAGCTATGTGTGGAAAGAGAATGACAGTAACTCTTACAAAATACTTTAACCAAAAAGACTGCAATTTTTTGACACAGAAACAGATACATTTAATTTAAAGTGAATAAGCATTGCCTTGAACAGGTTGTTTTGCCCATTAAGTTCATTATCTTTCTTTTTTTGAACTCTTTATGAGGATAACCTAAAAGAAAAAGAAATCCACAATGAAAGTAACTATTTCTTTTTTAATCCTTTTTTTATTGTGAACTATGTTACATGAATACAAAAGAAAGTACAAAAAATAAAAATAGGCAGTATAACAAATTATTAAATGAGTATCTGTGAAATATCCCCATATCAAGTACCCTAGAAGCCCCCTTCTCACACACATACTCCTCTACTAACCTAGAGGGAATGATTATCCTGATTTTTTGTTGTTGTTGTTTTACTATCTATTTATAAATTCCTAAACCTTTTAAGTTAAAAGTTTTTCCTGCTTCGACTTTATCACTCTATATATGTTTGTGTCTTGCTTTTTTCACCTCTCTGTGACATTCTTCTGCACATTGTTGTGTAGTGTTTCTGATGCATACATGCATAAGGGCTCTGGGTACCTACCCAAGAGTAGAATTGGTAGGTTAATAGAATACATAGCTTCAAATTTATCAGAATGCAAACTGTTTTCTAAAGTGGTCCCATCAGCTTGTACACTTACTAGCAGTATATGAGAGTTCTATTGCTTCACATCTTTGCCAACAGTTGATATTGTCAGACTTTTATTGCCAATCTGATGAGTATGCAGTGGATTGTTATTGTAGTTTTAATTTATATTTAAATTTATATTTAAATAAATAGTTTAGTCCTTTTGTAATTTGATTATTGACTGGCTAGCTTTCTGCTTTTGTGATATGCTTGCTTATATCTTCCCTACTTTCAATAGGGGTTGTCTTTTAATTTACATTGAGCTGCATGGGAAAATCATTAGAGAGTAAAACGAAATATAAAATTTTTATCATATCTAGTGTTGACACATGTCTTTGTCTTCAGTTATGTTTAATATAATATAATGATAGAAACTCCCGTCCTTTTTAAATTTTGAAAATTACATTATAGTCTTAAATTTGTCTTTGAAAAGCTGAAGATTTTAAATGTCTTAAAATAATTCAGAGAAAACAGATATGAGATTACAAAATAAATATATCCCTTATATTTAGACATAGAATTAATTGAAGATTGTTTTTAGAGAGTTGCTTAGTATATTTTACTGAAGTTAAATCAAACCCCATTGAAAGCTTATCACATAGATATATATTTATATATGTAAATCCTTAGCCTCCACTCCCTACGAAATAGTTTTACAAGCCTAAATTAACATGATTATCTTCTAAAGCCAATATTATTTCTGCTTTCTAACATCAGTAATATGACTGATTTATACTATGAAGTGATGAACTTTGACAAAATTGTTTAAGTTAAAAATATATCTGTGGGGGAATAGCAAAACAAAAGAATAGAGTGATAATCACACTTAGAATCTTCTAAATCCTAAAGTAGTGACTATTAATACACAGGTAAATATGTCTCCAGACCTTTTCATTGTATATATGTATATAAGTTTATGTTTTTCACAAAAATGGGATTCTAATGCATAGTTTATAAGTTTTTTAAAAATTTAGTGTGCTTAGGGAGTTAATATTTCAGTTTGATTTCATTGTAACAAACCTATAGCAAGAGTTTGGTTTGTTTTTAAAGAACAAAAAACCTGATCCACCAAATTGGGGTTTGGCCTTCCCGCTTCTCTTACTCTAAAGTTCCTAGGGACTCTCAGTGAAGGAGGGCCAAACAAAAGCCAGCAGTGCTGACAGTTGCAGCCATAGTTACGTGGGTAACTCCTGGAAGAACTTGGTGTGCCTATCAGAATGCAAGCTATAGGAATTCCAGATGAACAAATACAAGTTTCTATTGTGTGAACACTTGAAGTATTTTTTATTTCAAGTCGTGTATCTATTAATGTATTCTGTTAAACTTTTATCATACTTAGACATTTATAGTTCTGAAATCTTGACCATTAGCAATGTGATAAAAATATGTGTAAAATGTATTTATATGAATTTCTGACTTTTGGGACTATAATATTTTCGCATTTGCTTCATAAATTTCAAGTCAGTTCTTGTCAACAAAATATTTATAAACCAAATATGAATGGCTAGATTATACTTTCAATATTAAAATTTTTTCATTTAGAACTCTTGGAATATAACATACAGCAGAAGCAGTCTCAAATGCTGGAGATGCAAGTGGAGCTCAGCAGTGTGAAAGACAGAGCAACAGAATTGCAGGAACAACTGAGTTCTGAGAAAATGGTGGTTGCTGAACTGAAGAGTGAACTTGCACAAACTAAACTGGAACTAGAAACAACACTTAAGGCACAGCATAAGCACCTCAAGGAATTAGAGGCATTCAGGTATGCCAGGCTTCCTTACAAACCTGTATTAGTGGAGAAATTAGGATAGTTTTGTCACAGACATTGTACAGATCTTACAAAAACAATACTATACATGATGTTTAAATAGCATGAAACTTTGTTATTTATAGGAAGAACCACAGTGGAAAGGAAAAACTCCAAATTTTTCCAACTGACAAACTCATTAATTAGGTATTGGCTTATTCTCTACTGTGGCTTCAGTTCTGTTTGAGACTTGTTGTATAAAATACATAATTTTGACATTTATTTTACCATCTAGTAATTTGAAATGACATTTATGATCTCAATAGAATTCATAGTTTAATTGGCTAATATAAAATGCCTATAAAAAGAATTGTTTGTGTAAGTACTGAGATATTCTGCTTGATACAGACACATTTACAGACACATTTACATAGTCTTTGTTTTGAACATTGTTTTTACACACACAAACACATGGTAATTCCTGTGTTCAGTAGAAGACAAAGGAAAATTTTTATTAATGTTGTTTTGTAACAGTTGGTTTGCAATGGTAAATAATAACTAATAGTTGTACTACTAGAAACAGTTACTTTGAAATGAACCACAGTCAAAAATCTTTAATTTTTGCATGGTTTAAATTTTCCTATTAGCTAGTTTATAATGTGCCCCACTTTTCAATAGAAGCTGTACTCAGTCTTTCTCTGTCACTATATAGTAGAAGTTGTTTTATGAAATTTCCTTTGTCTCTGATTTAGGTTGGAAGTTAAAGATAAAACAGATGAAGTACATTTGCTTAATGACACATTAGCAAGTGAACAGAAAAAATCCAGAGAACTCCAGTGGGCCTTAGAGAAAGAGAAAGCAAAACTAGGACGAAATGAAGAGCGTGATAAAGAAGAACTTGAGGTATTGTTATCTGTCTTTAAATATCTGTAGAAAATCCAAAACAAAGGGAGATAGTCTGGAGGCCTTTCACTTTCTGAAATGTCAACCTTAGAGTCTTTATGAGGTACAATAAGTTGTTTGCTGTGTGTTGAATAATGTTATAGTGTCATCCAAACTATTTTATCAGGAAATGCTAATGATTTTTTTTTTGCTTTACGGCATCCAAGGATCCATACAGACTGTTCTGCTACAGCACATGTTTTGGGAATGTGAATTAGTGTATATACAATTTGGTAAATATAACAATGATGCAGAAGTAGTTTTGGTTCCCATGTTCTTCTAGGTTAAGAGAGCAGTGATACTTTTCTGGCAGCAAAAGCCCCTGCTGCTGTATTTTAAGAAAACTCTTAAATGAGTCCCTTCACTCTGGGTACTCTCCCGGAAAGGCACACCCAGACTCGCATAGCTCAAGGCAGTCGAGGCAGTCCAGGCAGTCCAGGCAGTCCAGGCAGGTTGTACCGCAGGCAGTACCCCACTGGCTCAGAGTCTTCAATCCACATCATCTCAAACCCCTTAGCTCTATACAAAAAAACAAACAAGCAAAACACATACACCTGTGTAGCCAGCATTTCTGCCCTATTACTTTTCAGGTGTTTTTTGTTTCTTTGTTTGTTTTAATGTCTACTATGGTAGCCTCCAGGCGTAGTAAGCTCTCTACCTGGGTGTCCTCAGGTATTGATTACTATTTTTTTTATCATTACAAATTGCATAGGTTTTGAATAGTTCCTCATAAGCCCAATTATTTTTAGCCCAATTATTTTTAGTATGTAATACTGGAAACTCAAAGTTTTTCAGTAACTCATATCACATTATAACAGAAGTATTTTTAATCATTATTCCTAGAAGAAATGTACCCTGCTTTATATTTCTTAACCGGATATGGTTAATGTTTGGGGAGAAAGTATTATTTAGCTTAACTATCTTTTGTTTATACTCTTTGATGAAAATCAACTGGCTGTCCAAATAATTATTCTCTAACCACTGAAAATTTCAGTTAATAAACCTGATAATCAGTTCCATTACCAAATACTACCAACTTATTATTAATAAAGACACTATTGTATACTTAGAAAGTATTGTAATAATATTAACAAATTCTTGAATTCAACTTTCTTCTATAAGGATCTGAAGTTTTCACTGGAAAGTCAGAAACAAAGGAATATTCAGCTAAATCAACTTTTAGAACAACAAAAACAACTTCTGAACGAATCTCAGCAGGAAATAGAATCACAAAGAGTGCTACATGATGCCCAGTTATCAGAAGAACGAGGTCGAAACTTAAAGCTTCAAGTACTTCTTGAATCCGAGAAAGTTCGGATTCAGGAAATGAGTAGCACCCTGGATAGGGAGCGGGAATTGCATGCACAGATGCAGCAGGGCAGTGATGATGGTGGGCAGCCTCGGCCCTCCTTACCCTCCGAGGACCTCCTTAAGGAGCTTCAGAAACAGTTAGAGGAGAAACACAGTCGCATAGTAGAATTGTTAAGTGAGACTGAAAAATATAAACTGGATTCTTTGCAAACAAGACAGCAAATGGAAAAGGATAGGCAGGTTCACAGGAAGACATTGCAGACAGAACAAGAGGCCAACACTGAGGGACAGAGGAAAATGCACGAGCTCCAGTCCAAAGTGGAAGATCTTCAACGCCAGCTGGAAGAGAAAAGGCAACAAGTTTATAAGTTAGACCTTGAAGGAAAGCGACTGCAAGGGATTATGCAGGAATTCCAGAAGCAAGAACTGGAACGAGAAGAAAAACGAGAAAGTAGAAGAATTCTGTATCAGAATCTTAATGAGGTAAATTGATGCTTTGTTTTAGAGTGTTTTTTAAATTTTTGATATTGGATTAAATTATTTAAATAGTTATGTACAAATTTAAAAATGAAATCTATAGAAGTTTATTTGGAGTATAAACAGTACAGCTGATCCTCAGATAGCATTGTTTCATTCAACTTTGTTTTGTTATGAGGTTGACGAGATGCAGTAAGAACTTAACTCTTGTTTACATCAATTAGCCTAAGGTAAAATTGGTTTCATTTTATGTCATTTTGTTTAGAGTCACAGAACCTATCAGTGACGTCTAGGACTTAACTATAATTATGTCCCCTTAAGAAAGAATGTGATATGCTATTCTTTTATGATTACTGGAGTTCTTTTCTGTCCAAAATTTCCAGCCAACCACATGGAGTTTAACCAGTGATCGAACTAGAAATTGGGTTCTTCAACAGAAAATAGAAGGAGAGACAAAGGAATTAAGCTATCCTAAACTGATAGAAATGAATGGAGGAGGAACTGGCCATAATCATGAATTAGAAATGATCAGACAAAATCTTCAACATGTGGCTTCAAAGCTACAGTGTCTAGCCCAGAAAGCCTCCAACAGGTGAGACCTTTCTGCCTGACCTTTGGAAAGGGCTTTCTTAGTATCTGTCCCTCACTAATAGCTAGCCAAGGGTGGGGGATTGAAATTTTAGTTAATGTTTGTTTACATTAGGAGGTGATATTCTTTAACAGAGCTCATATACCTGAAAACAAATATCTTAACACTTTGACCTACAGAAAGAGATCTCTTAATGTAAGAGAAGGGTGATAGGGAAAGCAGAGTGTTGCCTGATCTATGTTTGTGCTGGTCAGCACTGCTAATTCGAAGATCTCTTTTGACTTTGGTTTTTGGGGTTTTTTTGTTTTTTTTTTTTTTTGAAGATTGCAGTTTGAAACAGCAGATGATGAAGATTTTATTTGGGTTCAGGAAAATATTGATGGAATTATTTTACAGCTGCAAAAATTAACTGGCCAGGCAGGCAAAGAGGTAAGACTTTTTAAAAACTCTTTGTAAAGTATCAAAGCAGAGATTTATTGGAACCTATATGAATCATTTGAAACTGACACCGTATTTTCTAAAGAGTTTTACTTTTATCTTTTCATTTATTTTAAATATTAATAATAATGTTTACCTAGTGAAAACTTGTGAACATAGTGAAAACTTGAGGGGAAATTAACTTTTATTATTATAATTGAATAAATTAGATGGACTTCTTATTGTATTATGATAACCGATAACCTTTACTCCTGCCTTACCAAGCAACTATCGCTCACTGAAAGCAACACATTCTTGCTCAAGCTTCTATGCCTTTACACATGCTGCTCCTTCTGCTTAATATGCCCTTCCCTATCTTCTTTCCTGCCTGATAAATTTCTGCTTATCACTTCAGGCTCAATACAAGCATTATTTCTTCATGAAATCATTCTCAGTGCCTATCCATGTTTTAGTATGTATTATTCACAAACATTTGTACTTATGTGACCTTATGCCATTTTATCTTTCTAGCCTACCTCAGTGTCCCCAAGTATGTCTTGTGGCTCATTGACTGAAAGACTACTGAGACAAAATGCTGAGCTGACAGGACATATCAGCCAACTGACCGAAGAAAAGAATGATTTAAGAAACCTGGTTACGAAGCTGGAAGAACAAATCAGGTGGTATCGACAAACAGGAGCTGGCAGAGATTATGTACGTCTGTCTTTCTCATGGCCACATATTAGAAGTAGTGTAAAGTTATAATTTTTGCTATCTGGTTTAAATTTTTAACCCAGATACTATAAAAATATTAAGTGTCTGATTCTTATTAGAATCAGTGGAAAATTTTATAGGGATGACAATAATAATAATAATAGCTATTATTTATTGGGAGCCTTCTCTGTGTGAGATTCTGTGTTTATACCTTCACAATCTGTCATCCAGATCCAGCATTGCACATGAGAAAAATGAAGTCAGCTGTTAAACCAAGATCAAAAGCCAGATACTCTGCCACCTATAATAAAGCAACAGACATGTGTTAAAGATGTTCATATTTGAATTCTGACTGTTTTCTTAAGTTATCTGTCAGTTATTGTGTTTGTAACTGAAGTGAAAGATGCCATTAAGTTTTATATTTTAGTCTAATAAACTTCTCTGGGGATTTATTTAAATTTTCTTATTTTAATAACTACAAAATAAATTGCTAGCTTTTATAATCACCCAAAATAAACAGAGAAGACCTGTAAAACAGTTGTACAGTCCAACACAGTAACACACCACACAGCTTCTGTAGGGATCCTCTCCCCAGTGTACATGCCAGGCACTGCTTTCCTCACTTCTCCAAGGCACTATTGCAGGCCCAGGCTCGACATTTGGACCCAGATGGTCTGTCTATTTAGTTCTACTTTTTCAAATTGAAGCTCTGCTAGGTTTAAACATCTTCTCTGAGTCCACAAGGATTTCACAAGGATTTTTAGTTGCAAAACTAATTTTCTCAGCAGAGGATCATGTAGTTAAAGTTAGTATATATTCTTTAATGTCAGTTGAGATTAGCTTTGAACTTTCTCTAAGGTTGGAAAGCTGAGACTCCATAGGCATACCCTTAACATGTTTAAATCAGATTTTTCTTTAGAGGCTTCTTAAAAATCAATTAAGTAGGCTCTGATCTTTACAGTCTTCTAGGTTTTCCTTCACTGGTGGCACCAACATTGAAGCCATCATTGCTTCTGAAAAAGAAGTATGGGACAGAGAAAAGCTGGCTCTCCAAAAATCTTTGAAGAGGGCAGAAGCTGAAGTATACAAATTGAAGGCTGAACTAAGAAATGAAGCTTTACTTCAAAATCTGAGCCCCAATTCTGATCATACCACTGTAAAGGTAGGCAACATCTTCCATCTAAACTTACACCGAATGAAGCTGGTCCTCTGCTTTTGCCTTGTTTCATCTCTCACAAACCTAAAATCCAAAATAAACAAAAAGCCTATCTATAACAGTACTCAGATTCCAGTGACTAAAAGGAGACAGAAGTATAAGATTAAGGTTAATTATCGTTACTTTCAACTTTGCTGATAGGGTACCTGCCATCCTACTGCCACTACTAATTTTTAAAAAATAAAATCTAGGTTATCTTCCCCTAGAGAACAATGTGAATGACTCAATAATGTTTTAATGTTCTTCCCTTCTTTAAACATAGAGAATATATGGTAAGTACCTGAGGGCAGAAAGTTTTCGGAAAGCTCTCATATATCAGAAGAAGTACCTGCTACTGTTACTGGGTGGCTTCCAGGAATGTGAAGATGCCACCCTGGCTCTGCTTGCCCGCATGGGGGGGCAGCCGGCCTTCACGGATCTGGAGGTGATCACCAACCGTCCAAAGGGCTTCACCAGGTTTCGGTCGGCTGTCAGAGTGTCCATGGCAATTTCAAGGTAAAGTGCTTGAAAAAAATCCATTTTAATAGACTCTCTAAAAGTATTACTTATTTTTAATCTTTTCTCTTTTTTCTGCCTGTTGTGCTCTGTATTCATACACTGTAAGACATTTACCGTAACTAAAACATGCCTGCTTCTTTCTAGGTTTTCATCCTTTTAGTAGGAACAGTTTATGTTGTCCCATAGAGACCCTATGAAAAGGGCTTTCCCAGATGCAGGCAGCTGCTGACTTGGAGCTGGCACATTCAATCTGGATTTTTTTTTTTTTCTTAACCCTGAATAAGCCCTTGAACTAGCTCTCAGACATGTATATAAAAGAGATAGAGGGGGGAAAAAAGATTTTTGAAAAATGACTTAGGCTGATATGTATTCATTTTCTTCATTTCTAAAATAATCCATTCTTGGGGCCTAACTACAGAAAGCCCTGGCTTCTTTATTTAGGCCAGAGATTAGCCCTAGGAGCATTGGACTCTGCTCCTGCTTTTGTCACTCTTTCTCTAGTACCTTCCAAGCCAGGAAAATACTGGTACTCATTCTGTATCTGGTTGAAATGGAGTCAAGACTCAAACTAATGTGAGGACCTGCCTGCTGCAGCCCTCCGACCTGGGTGGTATATCCAAGACACCCAAGCTTCTCCATGCTTCTCCTCCCTCTCATTTCTGTAGGAGCCAGACAGTCTCAAAGGATTTGGTTTTTACAGTTCTTCCTATCAGGTCACATCTGATGTATCTTCAGGGGATTTTGCCCTTATTCTTCACCTGTTTTTCTTTGAAAAATATGACTCAGAATTTTTTAACTAGAAGCTGAGATTACATAGTCCAGAATGTCATTTCACAAATGAGGAAATAGAGGTGGGAGAGATTGCAAAGCCAGTAGTGGTAGAGCCGGAACAGCCAGCCAGGCTCTCAAGTCTCATCTATGCTGGCACTCTGAAGGGAGCTCACGTTTTATCTTACCAATGGCCTTAGACTCCCTGCCTCGACCACTGCACATCACAGTCACATGGTTCTGCTCCTCCCTCCTCCTCTTTCATTCCCTTCATCACGTTATGCTTCTCGTGCAGAGTTAAGTGCTGGGAGCTGCATCAATGAAAAGGCCGTAATCCTCAGCTAAATCCCTAAAGGCGGCTCACTTCCTGGTAGGGAAAACCAGCATGCCCATAAATTAGAAGACACTAAATGAGAGGTCACAGGAACTAGCTGTTAATTTTGATTAGAAGAATCTGGGAAGACTCCTTGAAAGCCAGTTGTCATTGAAGGACTTTATATCTATCTCTTTTTTTTCTTTTCCTCTTATATGTTTGTTGTATTTTGACTCTCCTAAAACAGCCTTGAAACTGATTTGAATTACAAAATCAAAATTGGTGTTCCAAAAAGCTCCTTGGGCCAGGACAAGGCAGGCAGCAACTTGCTAGAACTGGTTCGTGATGCTGCCACCACAGTTCCTTTTCATGCCAACATTGTTTTCATCCCTGACTACGTGACCTCACTCTTCTTTCAGCTTTCCCAGCTCACTGTTCACTGCCAGTTCATTTTCTTCATATCTCGTTTGCCCTTCATTCTTCATTTTCTCCTCTTACCATTACTTCTTGCCCTTTATTTGCCCATCCATTCTTCTCTACTTTTGCCCTTGATCTCTTCATGCCCCATTACTCCTGAAGCCATAACCTGACGTTGGCAGCACAGGAGGCCTCTGGTGCCTTGTGGGAAGCCCTGCTCTTCTGTTCCAGTTAATTTCACCACAAACCAGGGGACATTTGCTTATTTTAGATTAGGTAACCATGTGATATTAAATTTGTTCTGTGTTCACATTTATATGTATGACTTGATTTTTGTGAGAAGTGTATAGTTATACTCTCTACGTTATAGATGTGCTGTGAAACATTTTCTTGGGATCTTTTTAGAATGAAATTTTTGGTCCGACGGTGGCATCGAGTCACAAGTTCTGTTCCCATCAATATTAACAGGGATGGCTTTGGACTGAATCCAGGTAAAGTCAAAATAGAATTTTTTCTTATGTTTATGATTGAAATTACTGCACGTGCAATAACTTTCCAATAATGCGTTCTGGAACCTATGTTGTCCATACACAGCGAGAGTCCTTATAGCAACAAGTCTGGGGACCTTGTTGTTTTAACAGCTGATTTTGTGGAGCAGTTAGTCTGCACAAGGCCCTGCTTTTTCCATGTGTTCATTTGTATCCACCCAATTACGTGATGTAAGTGCTTTTACTGTTATCCTCACTTTACAGATGAAAAACTGAAGCATGGGAAGCATTTGTTATTTGCCCCAGATTCCCAGTAGGAAGTGGTGGAGCCAGCATTAATGGCTCCAGAACATTCTCCCCTTATAACTGCATTTAATGCTCTGCTTCAACATAGAATTGCCATTTCAGTCATATGGAGGAGTTGTGGTTTGAAGTTTTCTCAATTTATCATTATTCATACAGATTTCTAAGTTAACCAGTAGGTTGTATAATAATAGTTAACAGTTAAAATCCCTTCTCTCTATATCTAGAAGTAGAAATAAATATTAGGGCTTTAACGTTTCAGGCATAAAGATGAAGTCAGAAGCTGGGGAGCACACAGAGTTACAGATACACAGCATAACTGTGCTGTGTATTGCTGTTAAACCACCTTCACATATTCTACCAGTAGCTGGCCGTAAACAGCAGAAAAAGAGGGGATGCATCTGGTACCCTAAGCAGAGTTTTTTTGATATATGAATCCTTAGACATGAAACAGCTGAAATTTGACATTTGTACCAAAATGAGTTCTGTGTTGTAAGTTAGTAAATCTTGATTTCAGGTTTTTTTTAATAAAAGTCACTAGAATGGCTTGGCTACATTAGTCTAATATTTTTTTATCCGCATCATCTTTTCCTCTAAACCATACACGCTCAGGCATGCATCACCTCACCTCTAGTTATAACTGTTGTAAAAAGAAAATACTTAAATTAAATAGTCTTTCTTTGAGCTATAGTTCCAGAGTAGCAGAAATACTTATCGAAAGGTAAACAAAATAACAGTTCTGTTCTTTCTCTCCTATAGCCAGAATAATTGAAAATAACTATGAATAGGAGGTAGTGTAGTGTAAGTAGTCTTTCAAGCCCTTTGTGTTTGTAGAAATTTTTCAAGGGGTTGTTATTTCTTTTTAACAAGGTATGTTTTGGATTACTTTAGGTGCTGAAAAGACTGACCTATTTTATCATTCTTCTGGTGGACTGGAGCTTTATGGAGAACCAAAGCATACTACATATCGCTCAAGATCAGATCTGGACTATCCTAGGTCTCCTTTACCATTTCAAAATAGGTAAGAATTTGAAAAAACCTGCCTAGAATAGTTAAATATACTAATACTTAATAGAGGCCAAGGACTGTGCTATAGCTTTGACCTCTTTGCACTGAAATAGCTAGATGTATCTTCAGTTTTATGTGATTTACATAATCTAAAGCTCATAATCAAAATCAGTTTTTGAATTTGTAACTGGTTTCCAAGAGTATAAGAAACAGAGCTGATCAAGTGTAATTTAGGGTACGCTTTGGGTTAGACATTGGGGAAAATATTGAGTAAAATTGATAGTCCCTAAACATTATGAAAAAAACTCTGAAGTCTACATGTCAAGATGCATTTATACATATGCAGCATTTTTCAGTCCCCTGTGAAAGGCATTATACTGGACATTCTTATGACAACTTAGTAGCTGCTGCTTTGAATTTATTGAGAAGTTTTTCTCCTTTCTACAGTTCAAACTCAGAAGTATGGGGCTATAGATCAGGCAATGTACAAGTGGTCTACCTTTTGAGGGCAAGGTGGAGGCTGATTGGTAAGTTACTTGCCATGTTTCTGGATAATTTGAATTCTCATTTATATTTTTGATCTCATAGGTACCCAGGCCCTCCAACTGATTTAAATCCTGGTTCCTTAGCGTGTTCTCAGCTTCAGAATTATGATCCTGACAGAGCCCTAACAGATTATATCACTCGGCTAGAGGCACTACAAAGACGGCTTGGAACTGTACCAGCAGGTACTCTCAGCTTAACCAAGTAGTGACGGCACCATACCACCAGATAGACCCATAGCTCTCCTATCTCTTTTTGAAAGTCCTTGACGTCGCTCATTAGAGGATAGTCAAATCTTACAGTTCAGTACATCAGTTATCAGGTTAGACTTAGGAATTTAAGTCAGGCCGTGATTTACCACCCCAGATCCCACTACCACAGAAAAGATTCCCTGCTATCTTCATTTAGCAGGTTGATTAGGCAAACTGCACAGTGGGCACCAAAGTGCAAAGTGCCCTGAGGCTCACAGAGGCAACTGGAGGACGTGTTCCTAAATAATACATTCCTAATAATGCATACAGATCAGGGATAGGATGGTGAGAGCACTTAATGCAGCCTTTATCCCTTCTAGGGCCTTGTGCTTTTTACAGTCCATAAACCCATCCCATTCAAAAGACTTTGTAAGAATGACCTATTTTTCTCTGCTAAAAAACACAAAAATTTCTTACTATAAATGGAGTCCCCATTCATTATGGAAAAACCTCCCCCCCTTCCCTGTTTCCCTTTAGTTCACTCCTGAGTCAAAGGTTTTGGATCATTTTAATTAAATGTGTTTAAAGTCAGCTTTTATATTTTGTTTTTACTTTACTAAAGACCCTGGTCTTTTTATATTATTCCCACAAACTAGATAGAGTTAAGAGCAGGTTATTTTAAGTTAGTAGTTTCTCTTTTCATACAAGGAATCACCTAACCCAAACAACTTGTCATAGGAAACTTTATCATAGCTGGACTCTGGTTTGGTTTGTGTTTTGTTTTAAGCATCTAAATTTCTCAAGACCCAGATTTTGAAGACCAAAAGATTTTTCAAGAGACAGAAGGTACAGAACATTCAACCTACGGGGCACTTTCAATAAATAGAGTCTTACCATTAGTTTCACTGACTTGCTATAGAGCCAGCCATAGTGACTTTTAAATATCTATTCAGAATCCTTTTAAAAAATTAGTTTAACTATGAATAAGACTTTACAAAAAATAAAAAGTATTTTTGAAGTGGAAGGTATTAGTAATCTTCTGCCCTTCATGAGCTAGTTACATTAGTCTAGTATAGATAACGATCTAATTTGAAATAATTAGTCTGGCACATGTAGCAGTTTAATTTGAAATCATTTAAATAGCCTGTGTTTCTCTCTTAGGTTCAACTCATTTTCATGCTGGCATGAGAAGATAATCCTTTGAAACATCATGAATAGATGTGATTTTAAACAAATTCCTTTTGTAAATCAATGGTTCTTTTGTGCTTTTGTATTGTGGATATTCAATGGGACCAATACGAACACAGCTTATGATTGTATATGAATCCCTTGCCAGCACATGAAAACAAACTGGAATTTGTACATATAAGCATTGTGTGTGTATTCATGCACAATAATCATTAAATTACATGTATATTTGTGGAATGCTAATTTAAATGATTAAATTATAAACCTTGTGTATTTATCAAATGGGTGAAAAGATTAAACTTTTGCGCATTATGATGCTGCTGAATGTGTAGCTTGGGGTGTCCTGCACTTTTCTTATAAGGCTACTGAAGTGACATGTTTCTGCCTAATATATTTGCTACTGGTGATGATGACAGATATCACTTGTAGAGACCTATTTTTGTATAATGGTAGAAGTTTTGAATTTTATGGGGTATTTTGTCAAGTACTGAAATAAAAATGACTTCACCATTTTAACCACACTGTATTGGAACCCTCTTCATTTTTAACTGAACCATAATTCTTGGTACATGTCTCAGGCTGCTGTAACAGACCACCATACACTGGGTGCCTTATAAATAACAGAAATCTGTTTTGGAGGCTGGGAACGAGATTTGGTGACTGGTAAAGGTCTGCTTCCCGGTTCATAAACTGCCATCTTCTTGCAGTCCTCAACATGGCAGAGGGGTCAAGAGAGCTCTCTGAGGTCTCTTTCATAATCCTGTTCACAAGAGCTCTACCATTGCCGTGATTGCCTCCCAAAGGCCCCACTGTGAATGCCAACAAATTGGGGATTGGGTTTCAACATAGGAACTTGATGGGAGGACACATTCATTCTGTGGCAATGTGTATCATCTCATTACTTATCTGAGATATGTAGGACTTAGAGATTCAGAAAGTTGTCCTAATCTTATAGATACTACTGGGATTTTTCTTTCCGTGAAGAAAAATTCTCCATCTGCCTTTTCATCAACTTTATAAAAGTATTTTTTAAAAAACTGTGTTGGTATTTTCATGATTAATCCTTATTTGCCCAATTATGTATTTAGTGTTATGTCCAAAGATGTGGCCTCACAAAGCTATATCCACTAAGATGATGTAGAATTCATTTAACTCAAATCTTAAATTTTATTAACGGAATTAAACATTATTTCTAAGCCAAATCCAGACTGGGAAACTCTCAGAGATAATATAAATCTCAATGTTATTTCTTAACTAGAGTTCTCTCATAACATGCAACTCACTAAAACAGCTACAGTAGTATTTGATGCTTATAACCAAAGAATTACCATTGGATATTCTGATTTATACCAACACAAACAGGCTATGGACATGAGATCTTGAAGATTTATTTCACATTATCTGTATTTTCCATGTTAGCAGCTGAGTTCTAGTAAGAGTTCTAGGAATAACAAATGTATCCTAAAGCAGATAGTTGAAGGTGAGGGTTGTGAAACCCTCCATCACTTGCCACACAAGACTATTCTGCTCTGAGGGAGAATGGTGAAAGCAGATGGACATGCTCTGAGCCATCTCATTTCATTCCCATTGTTTGACCATCAGCCCTCTCATGACATTAGGCCTCTGCAGTCAACTTGTTAAGGCTTCTCAATAATTAGTTTGTGATTAAAATCTAATTATTTAAGTCTAAAACTATTCACTAACAAAGACTAGCCTTTAACTTTTTTTGTGCCATGAACCTCTCAAGCTTTCTTAATGAAACTATGGAGTCCCTTTCATTTAAAGACAAAATATATAGAATTGTAAAGGAAACAATTATATAATGCTCAAACTTTAAAAAATTTTTGAGATACAATATGTAAGTTTAAAGACCTAGCAATAGATCTAACAACTGCCATAATTTCAAAGTAGTGATGAGAGTAAAAGATATTTCAAGAGATCTATAACATCTATATATGAATGTAATTTCTGTTCTGAATCATGGGTACCGCTAATAGTAGTTTGTTGCCTAAATTTGTAAGTAAATACCAAATTACAGCTTGAAATTAATAAGTTTTTTTCCCATCTAAGTTCCTAAATTCCTGAATTCTCACTGAAGCACATAAACTTTATAATTTGTGAATACAGACTTTACTTTTCTCAAAAACAATTTTAATATGAAAAACTGTAACAGCAGAGTTTAACATGAGTCTTCCAGCCTCCTAAAGAAAACTATTACATACAGAAGAGAAAAAAATATTTTGGCCTCATCTAGTAAAAACAGACTGTAGTCAAATTACAGGTACAGAGACAGTTATAATTTGAGTTGGTTCTTGAACACAGCCTTCACAAAATGTGACCAGTGATACTAATCTCAAGGACCCTGCTTCTTATTACCCTTCAAGTCAAGAGTTCCCTGAACTCAGATTTTATATTTAAAAAAAAAAGCTTATTAACCTAAATTAAGGTTTAATAAATGGAACTAGTAACAGAAAATTCCTAATTATGTTCTGGAGAGGAAACAGGGAACCATCTTGACCCAAAGAGGAAAAAAATTATTCCTTAGGGACTTTATTTTGGATTTTCACACAGATATGACCATGTAGAACCAGATACAAACTTATCAGTTAGGTCTTTAGTAATTAGATCAAGTTACACAAGCAGTCTTTAATATTAATAATTATTTTTTAAGAAATATAATTAAGTCATTGTCACAGACCTCTCTCAATTTCCTATGGGGCAGTGCTTCCTAAGAATATATTTTTCTACAACATAGCTCTATCATGGCTAAGTATCATCATACCAAAACAATTAATATGATTCTCTTTTATCCAAGGCTTTAAATATGAGTCTGTTCTCTACCCACCCATCCTCACATATACAAACATTACCCAATAAATGAATAAATAACCTAAAGCTACCAAGTATCTCATTGGGCTTTTATACTTTCAGATCTAGTCCAAGATCAAATACCCTGAACTTATTTGCCAAGAGCTATATATGCTCTTAAAATTAATACCTGGAAATTGTGTTTCAAATCTGCTAATTACCAAAATTCCCCCCAGTTTTTTACTGATGAGAGCTTGATTTCCTTAAATTAAGCAGATGTAGTAAATATCCAGCACAAAACTATTAGGAAATATCTGAAATGCCATTAGATTTGGTGTAACCATTCAGTTGAAATATAAAACCTTTTAGTTAAGCTGGCTGTCTTAAAATTACACACACAAAAAAAGTACACAGAATTGTTTCATAAACTTCATTCTCCAAATGCTTCTGCCGTTTACAGTGATGTTTCATGTATTAGTTCCTTGTTGCCTTTTTCATTTTGATCTTCGTTTGTATCGGATAACTGGGTTTTCAGGAGTGTGAATCATGGTTGTATAATTCACAGTGGGAAAATATCCATCAATGAGATCGAATTCATATAAACGAAGCATAGTGGACCAAATTGTCTTGATTTGCACATAAGCAAAATTCTCTCCAATACAACGATGACGCCCTGTAAAAAAAAAAAAAAAAAAAAAAAAAAAATTCCTAAGAATCAGCTGGAATTCTTTCTCATTTTTAGCCTGGAGTGATAATAGCTACAAGTTACGTGAAAAGCAGATACACAGATATTATAATAAAAAGATGACATGTTCTTTTCACATAAAACAAAAATATAAATAGTTAATAAAAATCCTAAGAGATTTTCAACATCTGTTTTTAGGGGAAATGGCACTTGGGTAATTATAAAATGACTTTTCCAATCACTTTTTATCCAGGTTAAATATATGTAAGATTGATAGACACAGAAAGAAGGATTAGTAGTTAGCAGAGGGAAGGGCGGGGAGGTACAGAGGAGAAAAAGGTCAAATATTTGGTGACAGAAGGAAATTTAACTTTAGGTGGTGAACATACAATGCAATATACAAATGACTTGTATTACTGAATTGTATACTTGAAACCTATTTAATTTTATTAACCAATGTCACCCCAATAATTTTAATTAAAAAATATATATATAAATCAGGTTGAAATATATGATGCTAATCTAGTTTGGGACTATACTAGAATATTCCTACCTTCTGTCCCAAGAGAGCCCTAGTTAAAAGTTAACAGAACCTTCCAATCAAAACTTGAAATGCCATTACAAATGATAATGGAAGATAAAGGGATTTAATAAACCCAAATAGCAACACATACTGACATCAAATTTTAAAAGGTCATACACACATCAACTGACAAGCTGATTCTAAAATGCATGTAACAATGCAAACGACCTCAAAATCCAAAGTCATTTTGAAAAAGAAGAGCCAAGTTGGAGGACTTCAAATCTGGCTTCAACACTAAAGGTACAGCAACTGTGTTATTGTGATGTGTAATAAGAAATATACATTTGGTCTTCCTCCCACTCTAGGCACAGAGCTCCTGAAACCCTTGAGATTTCTTAAGAGAAAAGAACAATAAAGGGGAAAGGAGCCAGGAGCCTTTTGTTAACAAGCACCTTCCAGCCACACTCAGTTTGTTAATGAGGTGACTTCTGGAAAAAGAATGGAGGCTGCCTGCCAGAGGAACCAACTAGGTGATGAAAGGGTTGGAACTTTCAGCCTCACCCACTGACCTCCAGAAGGGAAAGGGGCTGGAGGTTGAATTAATCACCAGTGATTAATGATTTAATCAATCATGTCCATATAATGAAGCCCCCACAAAAACCCCTAAAATATAAGGGTTCGGGAGGAGACTGTTCAGAGAGCTTTCAGGTTTGTGAACAATGTGGAGGTGCTGGGAGGGTGGCATTCCCCGAAAGGGCATGGAAGCTCTGCACTCCTTTCTTCATACCTATGTAAGTATTCAGTCAGGCTGTTCGTGAGTTGTATCCTTTTACAATAAATCAATCTAGTAAGCAAACTGTTTTCCGAGTTCTGTGAGCCACTATCAAATTATGGAACCCCAAGGGAGGGGACTGAGAGAACCTCTGATTTATAGCCAGTTGGTCAGAAGAACAGGTGACAACCTGGCCTTGCAATTGGCATCTGAATTGGGGTAGCGGGACAGTCTTGTGGGACTAAACCCTTAACTGTGGGGTCTGTGCTAACCCAGGAAGTACTGGAATTAAACTGAATTGTAGGAACCCAACTGGTGTCCACAGAGAACTGGTGTGGGAATAATACCCACACATTTGCAAGAATGTCCCTATTAGGAAAGTGAAAGATATTTGTAAATACACATGAATCATTTTGACAGCACAAATTTCATCAGGACAAACGTTTCAAATGTAAAATGTAATCAATCTTCTATCTTACCAGCTCCAAATGGCACATAGGCAAACTTCTCTCCTGATGCTGGATTGTCCTGTAAGTAGCGATCAGGATTAAAGTCCAAACGTTCTATCCATGAGTCTTTAAGTCTTTGATTGACAGTGGGAGAAACACACACCTGATGTCCTGGAGGAATGGTATATCCTGCCACAGTCTGCAAATGAGAAAGCAACACACTTCATTAGATAATTCAAAAACATTTTATCAGATAAACAGATCATTGTGTAATGAAGCATTAATATAAATGAGATAAATATATTTAAAAACTAGATTTAGGCCAACTAAAACTATTTAACAAGATAATTTCCAAGTGACCCAATACTGGGCTAGAAATATATACACAAATTTTTAAAAAATCCAAAAAATCATCATTCTGGAAATCAACTTTTTGCTAAATAAAAATGGGCAGCATGGAGGAAGAAATCTAGCCAAGAGACTAACCTGAGGAGTTTTGGCCATTCTCATCATAGTCATTATGGGAGGTCGAAGTCTTAATGTTTCTTTTATACAGCGATCAAGTAAATTTAGATCTTTGAGCTAGAAAGAGAAAACACTTCCTGAGTTCTACAATATTTAACATACTTCAACAGCATTTTAAGTTAAATATTTAATTTCATTTAGTTAAGTAAAAATTATTTTAACTTCTGGGTAATTACAAAATAGCTTAATTTCTGGGTAGAGATGCAGACATAACTGGTTCAAAGTAGTCGGGATTATCTTGTTCTATCACTGTCTATGGTCAGGAAAAGGAGGGCAAGGTAACAAGAAGGCAGTCACCCTGAATGGCACAGTAATGAACTGTCAAAATTCACTCATCTAAGAAAAACACTAGCAAAAATCACTCATGTCAGTTTTTTCAAAACCTGTACACAAATGTTTAGAGCAGCATTACTGATAATAGCCAAAAGGTGGAAACAAATGTCCATCAACTGAAAACTGAATAAACAAATGTAGATAATCTATATGATAATCTATATGATGGAATATTTCTAGTCAATAAAAAGACTGAAGTACTGACATACATTACAACATGGATGAACCTTGAGAACATGCTAAGTGAAAGAAGCCAGTCACAGACCACATATTGTATGAATGTGGTCATTTATATGAAATGTCCAGAATAGGCAAATCATCATAGAGACAAAAAGTAGATTAGTAGTTGCCAAGGGAAATGGAGAGTAACTGCTAACAGTTACTGGCTCTCATTTGGAAGTGATGCAAATGTTCTAAAAATTGTGATGGTTTCACAACTCTAAGGTATATTTTAAAAACAGTAAAGTGTACACTTTAAATGGATGGATTTTATAGTATGTGAATTATGTATCAACTAAACTATTATTCTAAAAGTTACTAAAATCAGGAATCAGGACACATTACTACTGACCTTACAGAAGAAAGGATTATAAGAGAATACGATAACAATTGTATGCCAACAAATTAGGTAATCTAAATGAAATGGAAATATTCCTAGAGAGATACAGACTACCAAAACTCTCAAGAATAGAACATATAAACATACCTGTAACAAAAAAGATTGAATTAGTAATTTCAAAAAGCTTCCCACAAAGAAAAGCACAGACCTAGATGGCTTCTCTAGTGAATTCTATGAAACATGTAAAAAAGAATCACCACCAATCCTTCACAAACTTCCAAAAAAATAAAAGAGAAGGGAACACTTCCAAAACTCATTCTGAGACCTGTACTACTCTGATACAAAAATCAAAGACATCACAATAAAACTACAGACCAATATCCCTTATAAACACAGAGGCAAAAATACTCAACAAAATACTAGCAAACCAAATCCAGCATATTCCCCTCTCCCCTCCCCTTTGGCAACCATCAACTTGCCCTCTGTACCTAATGGTCTGTTGCTATTGATTCTTTTGTTTTGTTTTTCTATATTACACATATCAATAAAATGCAGTACTTTTTTCTCTATTTCACTTTGTATAATACCCTCTAGGTCCATCCATATTGTCACAAATAGCAAGATTTTATTTCTTATTGCCAAATAATATTCTACTGTATATATGTACCATATCTTCTTTATCAATTCATTTATCAGAGGAAACCTAGGTTGCTTCCATATTTTGACTATCGTAAATAATGCTGGAATGAATATAGGGGAGCATGTCTTTTTGAATTGGTGTTATGGATTTCTTAGGATAAATACCCAGAATGGAACTGCTGGATCATATGATAGCCCTATTTTTAATTTTTCAAGGAACATCTATACTGTTTTCCACAGTAGCTATACCAATTTACAATCCCACCAACAGTACATGCCGGTTCGTTTTTCTCCACCTCCTTGTCAGCACTTGTTATTTGTTGATTTTTTGATGATGGCCATTCTGACAGGTGTGAGGTGGTATCTAATTATGGTTTTGATTTGTATTTCCCTGATAATTAGTGATGCTGACCACTTTTCATATATCTGTTGGCCATCTCTTTGGAGAAATGTCTATTCAGGTCCTATTGGTGTCAAGTTGTATAAGTTTCTTATATATTTTGTATATTAACCCCTCATTGAATATATCATTTGTGAGTCTCTTCTCCCATTTGGTAGGTTGCCTTTTCATTTTATTCATGGTTTCCTTCACTGTGCAAAACTTTTTCATTTGATGTGGTCCCATTTGTTTATTTTTGCTTTTGCTGCCAAAACTGTCCCCTTTAAAAATTAGCCACAGTGAAGCTGAAAATCCAACAAACCTGGTCGTAAGTTAAAGGAGGAAGATCTTCTCCACTGACTGTTTTCTGTTCTAAATAACATTTTTCTTGAAGTGTTTTATCTCTAGCCAAAAAGAAGCCCATCCAGGCACTAGTAGTTGAGGATGTATGCTGCCCTGCTAAGAGCAATCCAATAAGCATGCCTGCTACTTCATCATCTGTCAAAGGACGCCCATCCCTATAGAAAGAACCAAATACAGAAATTTAACATTTTGGCAGACATATTTCATGCCTCATCCTTTAAATAAAGGGTCATAATGAATAAATTTTTCAGGTATAATAGTTTCTTGCATTTGCCCATCACAAGTCAGAATTTTTTTTTTTCATTAAGGAAAAGAGACCAATAGAAAATACTATTTTGATTACAAAAGACTTCATTACAGTTTAACTAGCAAATTTTTCACCATGCACAGTTACTGGGATTCCACTAAGGTACAAGATCCTGAAATTTATGTCTCATTCACTTAAAAAGTCCAAAGGTCATAGCTATTGATCTTGCATCATTACTTTTTAAGTGGCTATATTATTTAACTATGTTTTAATGCGTAATTTCCTGCTTCAGCTTAATATGTGATCTGAACAGCTCTTACTTGTAAGTAGAATCTAGTAAAGTTTGGAGAATGTCATCAATTTTTTCTTCTGACTGTCTGCGTTTCTGAATTGCCTTATAGAAAATATTCTTGATCTCTCGATGAGCTCTGTCCCTGCGTCTGTAATTCAAAGAAAAAAATAAAGTACTACTTTCTGACATCAAATTCATTTTGAAAATAACCAGGACCTAGCTTAAAGCAACCTTATTTAACTTTACTGACTCTAAAATAATTGACAAAACTCAGAACCAAGAGAAAAAGAAAAGGCACCATGAACATCATATTGTTAGGAATTCCTAGGATCTCTTAGGGCAAGAAATATATTTTAACATAGATCTCTGATTCTTAACATACTACCTTTATTCTACTAATGGTCTAAAGCAAGACTCAAATGATTATTCCTTTAGAATCTTTTTGCTTTAATAGAAAGCAGAACACTCTTTTAAATAAACATGAAATTTAGATTTTAACCAAATTCTAGAAGCAGATGAGAGTCACTCTGGTTCTTCAAAAGAATCTAGGATTTAAATAAACTTGAGATTTACAGAGGATTATCTAAAGCCCAGGACTCAGAATATGACTACAGCATATAGGGTTTGATTCTACTTTTCATTTTCTAAGAAAATATAGTTTTATAGAGGCTAAAAATACTAGTAGAGTCAGAAAACAAACTTCAACACCCTATTCATACCATTATAATAGTGCTCTCACTAGGTAATAGGTACTGTTTTACATAAATTACTCACTTTGATCTCCTGCAAGGTAGATGCTATTATCCTCATGTCACAGACAGCTACATAAGATCACACAGCCAGTGAGCAGTGGAGCCAAATTTTAAAATCAGGCAATCTGACTACCTTGCCCCCATTTAAACAAGGACTTCAAATAAAAATTCCTACACTGCATCAGTTTAAAACTGTCACCAGAAATCAGCTGAGAAAGCAGGAGAGCCCAGAAAACATAAGGTCTGTTTAAGGAAGTGAATAGAATACTTTGGTTAAATCAGTTGTTTCAGGTAAGACAGAAAAAAGACTAGGCTGGAAAGACTAGTAAAGGGCCTATCATAGCTCAAGAATTTCTGACTTCATCCAGGAGATAGGGAAGGTGGAAATAGGCTCAATACATATTTTTGGAGAACTTATTATAGGCCCAGGTCTGTGCTGGATTTTCTAACATAATATGGATGAAAGCATTTTGAAAACTGCAAAGCTCTCTTACAAGTATAAGGTATTAATGAGTTGCAGAGAACCTCTCCTGGCTCTCTCCTTTACTCCCACCCCTCTTTATTCTCTAAGTGGATAGAAGTACAGAAAGGGAAGGAAAAGTATCAATCTGATGCCTTTCTATCTCTCACATGAACAGAAAAGAATCAACAAAGGTACAAAAAGCCTCCTAATATGAAAGACATTAAACTAAACATCAGCAATATTTCTTTGTATCACAGATGGTCCCTGCCCTTTAGGTGATCACAGTACAGCACATAAGGAGGCAAAGAAAAAATTAAAGGCACTGACACTTCAAACAAAAAAATTTCACAACGTACTACAAAACAGTCAAATACTTTCAAACAAGTGTTTTGAAGGCTGTATCACTTTTAGGTAGAGTTCAGAGGCTTTCTTTAATACAAGGAATATATAAGATAAAAATATTTTAAAATATAGACAACGAATTTCTTGTTTAATAAACTGAAACTTACCTTAAATGAGCTCATTATATAGTTTATATAAAGAAAATTTGTCCTGATTTCTTATAGAAGAATAGGGACTCATAATCTCCCCCAATTTATTTGTTTTATGTTTAATTTTTAACTTATCAAAGCATACCAACACTACAGTAATTACACAGAGTTAAATCACCAAATATAGTTTCTTTATCCATACCTGAAACTAGGCAAAGGGAGCCAACCTGGCAACAGCCAGGCTGCATGGCTAAAACCTCCATCCAAATCTGCATACAGTTGTGCCACCTTTTCATTGAGCTGACTTCTGATTTCCTTTCCATGTAAACAATGGCTAGCTGTTAAAATTATAAGCTCAGAAAGAGCTTCAAACAAATCTAAAGGAAAAAAGATCATTTCCATTAATAATGCCAAAAATTATTTTGGAATGTTCTGTTTTCTTAGAAATCTAAAATAACTGTGAAGGAAAACTGAGAATAAAAACAACTCAAGAACCTATTCATACCATCCAAAAAGCTAATAGATATGTGGCTGTCCTACTACACAAAACAGAGGCATCTCTAAACCTCACTCATGAGCCCTTCACCTTGAAAAGATCAAGATAAAAAAAAATGAGTTCAAGGTCACAGTATAACAAAAGCAGCAAAAAGTCTATATAGTGCATATGAGGACAATAATAAGGTGCTTCCCAAGGAATAGCAGTCATAAAACTGAAGAATGGATTATTTCCCAGGTCCAAAGTGAGTAGGTCAGGACTGAAAACTGAAGTCTTACCATGTATAAAAGAAAACTGAAACTAATCACCAGCTGGCATACCCCAACACTGGAGACAGGTGCATCAGGCCCGCAGACTTGAATGACACTTAAAGTTATAAAAATTATCCAATCAATGCCCCATTCTTTAATTCCATGTTCACCAAATGAACTTCCAATCATCATCTGGCTTTCCAATTAGATTCACCATCAAAGAGAAGTTCAGCAAATATTCTGGTGTTCTTCCTGCTATAATGTCTCACTTGTATTAGTAAATAGTTGGCATTATAGATGGTCAGAAATACTACATCAACTTGAAGTATATATATATGTGTGTGTGTGTGTGTGTGTGTGTGTGTGTATATATATATATATATATATTTTTTTTTTTTTTAAATAAAGTTTCTGGACCTTTTATAGAGCCAAAACACCAGACCCAGATGTGGTGACCTACATACACAAAGATCTTAATGTCTCATAGAGGTTGCTTCCTGTTATGAGCATGGCAATCGTCTCAGAAGGCAAAACTTACTGCAGTCTAATATAAAGACTGTATCACAGAAACATCCAAAGAAGATCATGTTCAATACACAATATAATGCAAGAAAATATATAATACATTTATAAAAACTTATCCTGGAAATGACTAAATTCAAACTTTTGGTAAAGGTAGAATAAGCTCATATATTTAAATTTGCTTTTCTTGTGGAATAAATCATTCCCATATAACATCAGATAAATAAGATTATTACATATATAATTGTTTAGACTTTTACTTGCCCGTTAGGGATAAAAAAAATTGTTTTATTAATTTAAAATGATCTTGTAAAATTTTTATATTCAGTTTACTTCAAAATCTGCTCATGAATCATTTATATTATTTGTACAAATGAGCTGAGTAACATGCATGTTATTAAACCATTTTAAGGTTTTGCTAAGTGAGCAGTAATAATCACTTCCTCTCGGGTCTTTTTAACTCTATGATAATCATAACATGTTCTTTCTGTTAAACCTAAGATGGTTTCACATATGTCGTAGTTCGATTTTTATATACACACACATATTCTTAGGTTTCCAGTCATAGAAAAGTAGAAACATTAACAAAAATATGAATCCAAAATGCTTTGCTTACTTTTTTCTCCACTTTCTCCCCAACTTTGAAAGTATTCCTTTGTTTCTTTTTCAATTATAGAAACATGCTGTCTAAAATGGGCTATGTTAAGGCCACTTTTTAACATTTTCTTCTGCTCCAAGAAAACCTTAAAAAAGTTAAGAGTATACAGCATTAAAACACATTTTTGTTTTATCACAAGATCTATGTGGGTTATTATTACTCCGTAACACTCAAGAAAAACCTTCTAAAAAAACTAAAAATAAAAATAGTAAAAAGATTTTTAGAAACTATACCAGATGTGGCAAACTTAGAACTTTTGTGCACAGATCTGGAGTAACGTGTAGAAGACACCTGTTACACAGGCCCAAGACAAATGATGAATTAAGAATCCCACTTCCTGCTTTCCTTCCTTACACCCTTTCCCACTCCTGACCCCAGGGCTTCCTTTTCCTATTCTGTTATCTTCTAGTCTTTCAACCCAACCCAGACAGCAACACAGTCTCCCAAAGGCCCATTATGCTTCAATATTATTTTTATCCTCCTTCACATATTCTCCTATTCTATTCCCAAATATCATTCCTCACTGACATTAGCTTCTGGAAGATAAATTATAATATAGTCTTAATAAAATAAATTCACACTAAGACAACTAATAGTTTTAACCCTTAGAGGCTTTTCTATTTTAAGAAACTAATAAACTGTGTGAAAAGATGCATATATTTTCCAGGGCTCTTTCTTTTGAATAGGGAGAGCTATTCATTCTCTCACACCTCTCCCATCCCAAGAAACAGCACTTAATGTCAACTTCTAACTTCTATACAAGAGTACTGTGCTATATTCACAGCCAGAGCCCACCCCCAAGCAACTAGGCCAATTATCTAATTTGTGTTTTACATCAACTTGCAGCACTTTAATGTTTGACTTTAGTGGGAAAAAGAAATCATACAAACTTCTAAAGCCAATAATCTCTAGCTCAGAAGAGCTCTTATGCTAGAATTTCAGGCAGGAGTGGAAAGGTAGAAGGCCCTCAGATATGAAATAATGGGATTTTCTTGTTACACTCTCAAATCAAATCCCAATGAGCTAAGTCATCATTCATTTATTTCTTTAGGAAGGCTTTTAAAATTACTTAGCCCAAACCAGCAACTATAAAACAAAATACCTATTCTTTGTCAGTCACCCATGGCTTTTCTTCTTGTAAATGTCTCATAATTCTTTAGATTTTTGAACCAAGGAATAAATTGTTTCTACGTTTTAAATGTATACTATGATACCACTAGCTATAATTATTATGGTACAGATTTTCTTGAAAATAAGTATCACCTACTGGATTAGGCACATCATAAGCAACTCCCTTCCCAAACACAGGTGTTGTCAGACGACTGTAGACATCTTCTGCATTCAGGTCTTCATTTTTACTATTAAAAAGCAGTGCAGCGGCATCACTCCCCAGAAGGTAAGTAAAAGTCTTGCCCACCATGGTAAAACTAAACACAGGTCCATACTAAAGAGAAAAAAGTACCCATATACTAATATTACCAAAAAAATATGTAGCACAAAGACACTAATTTCTTAAATCACAAAACAGTAAGTTGTTGAAAATAAAAACATTCATAAACCTTAATGCAATTCTTCCAGTCTTTTTCTAAATTTATAACTATGTTCATCTAGTTGCAAATGGAATATAAATGAAACTTTTCTTTTTTCACTGTTTATTTTGAAAATATTCATACCTTATACACAAACATTATAACATTAATAATTACCTATTCTTCCATTATTAGACATATGTGTGATGTGTCATTTTACTTATTATATATAATTCTGAAAAAGTATTTTTGAGAATATAAATTTTTCCTTGGTTAAAAATTAATTTACAGGAATAGCCAAAGGATATGACCTTCCATATAGTACTTGCTATGTAAAGACACCAGAAGTTTATTTAGTTAACAGTTTTATCACTATCTCACCAACACTATACTTCACTTCACCTCTATATAAGGTGAATAGTAATATCACCTTTAATCTATAAAATGGGAATAGTAATAATACCTACTATATAGACCTATTAGGAAATATATCATACATATTGGAATGTATACATATATATTATGTATTATATGCATATAATAAATATATTAGAGAAAAATAAGTATATATTAGAGTACCTTGGCCATAAGTGTTTAATTATTATTCTTATTATTAACATAGACTTAGAAATCAAATCATATGTAAATCCTAGCTTGGCGACTAGCTACTAGTGAGTTTAATAACAAATTATATGACCTGTTTCTCAGTTTTGAAATCTATAAAATGAATAAACCTGAAGGGGTTTTGTTGGGCTTTAATAAAATCATCTATATAAAGCATTAAGTACTGGCCCAAAGCAAGTGTCTTATAATTATTAATGTAAGAGGAAGAAAAAAGAGTAGGATTATATAGCCATAAACACATTTGTATGTTTGAAATTGGGAATATGAGGGAGCACCCATTGGATAGCTTTTAATCTCTTTAAAGAGGAGGCAAAGTTATCTGCTTTGATAGAAAGGTATGGAAGATTCAGCAGCTTAGAAAAATAAAGGTTTGAATCAGTCACTGTTGTGATTAGGAATATAAGTCAATCACAAGAACATAATAGGATTGTTGAGCAGTGCTCAAAGTTCTTTAAGGTAGACAGGCAATCATGAAATTAGGAAAGAAGTAATTTGGTAAAAGGAAGGAGAAAATGACTAACAGGCTCCCTTCAAAGGTTGGGTTTTACCAGGTAAACACAATGAAAAGATCCAGGGGCAAGGAAATTAAGGTACTGGCAAAAGTATGACTTCTATGATGGACCACAGTCCCAAAATAGAACAAAAATAAAAGCAAAGAAAGAAGACTAATAGACCAGGACAAAGTAAGTGGAACAATGGACTAAAAGACCTAATGAGGTCAAAGAGTGGTTACAACAGAAGGGGTTGCACAGGCAAACCAGGAGAAGCTGTTGTCTAAGAGCAGGTGACTACATTCATAGTGTGGAAGTGAAAGTTAAAAGTGATGACAAGTCTCAAGGGAAATATGGAGTAAATGGTTGAATTGGTATAGGAAAGCTCACTGGAGCAGAGAAGAACAAAGATCTGAGTGACCAGAGTTGTGTGGGTCATCCAAGTAGAACTGAAGTAATAGAAGACGTGTACTGCAAGTTGAAGAATTCCACAGATATGTGGTTAAGAAAGGTAGATTAGTATTAATTTCAACTATGACCACCGAATACAAAATTTATGCCAGTGATTTTTAAACCATAGTTGCCAAAACTGCAGGTTTCCTCAGTGGTATCTCAGAGATCACCTCAGGACATGGGAAAAGCTAAAACGGTCTCCAAGAGCTTTTAAACAGGAACAGTTCCAATTTTATCTGTTTCCTATACTAGTAATAAGCATAAGATTATAATGTTTTTAATGTTCTGCCATTTAAAAGAAAAGTTTGCAAAGCACTGATTTCCTCTAATCATTTGGAAGACTTACCTTCTCATATGCATTTTCTAGGAATTCAATTGGACTTTTCCCAAACGCTATGGCATGCCCGAGGAATGGAATTGGAGAGAAAATGTATGGTGGACTTTTCTGCAAAATAAAACAAAAACTTTCAGTTCACATTTCATTTTAGGAGAAAAATCTAGTTTAACTTTCTTGACCAAATAAATGAAATTTCCCACTAATACTAAAAAGTTACTATGAAATGCAGCAGCGAAAGTAATTAAAAACAAATAAAAATGCAGATATCTTAGAGTATACATAGTAAAAAGAACAAACTCAAAATATGGGATAAGATGACTAGACAAATACAAAGTCATTGCAATTATAAATGCTGAACACGTTCAGAATATGTCCAATTTTATTGGTGGCCCTTGGCAACTTTCCTCACCATTAGTAGCAAAAAAAGAATAGAAAAATCAAATTATAATTTCTTCATCATTGATTTCCCCTACTACTCATAATTTTAGTCCCATGATCTTGCCTAAAGAAGGTATAGGAAAAAAAACAGCAAGTCGAGGTGTAGAAATAAGAATGTTTCAGAAACAATGTTTATCAGTAAACAGAATACATCTCATGCCTCTTTAACTGCAAATAAACTAAATCCACTGATTTTTTTAAAGAGAGTAGATCTGCTCTAGCAGGAACTCTAATATTCACTATAAAAGGTACTCGAGATACCCCAAAATGAGACTTGCAGATTATAACACTAAGTCTCCTGGAAATCAAACTTGCAATGATGAAAAAACATTACTCCTCAGATTTTTGGTGGTCTCATTGTAAGGAGCACTGAAACCAGTGGTCAATAAAACCACTAAATTAGATAAACTGATTTTATTAGCATTATAGGAAGTTCCCTACAACATCTCAATTACTCCACTCTACCAAACCATACCGATACAAATCGCCAGTAGGGGCAATGCCTCAAGAAACTGAACCACCCAAGGGCAGTGACCAAGATCATGGGCAACCAGGGCAGCAGCTACCAAAAGCACCTCAACCAGAACCCCACCAGTCCCGCAACAAAGCTAAGGCTGCCAGTCCTGAAACGGCCACCAGGGCACTCAGAACCACAGCCTGGGCCACCGCTGCCAGTCCTGAAACGACCATGAAGTTCACCAGTGCCGCGGCCAGCACAGCTATCACTATGACCACAAACGCGGCAAGCACGACCCTGGCCAGGACCAGACACCTCCATAATCAAGACCGTTCGCACCACGGCCAGCACCCGATCCCCGAGGCTCCTGCCGCCACCACCCAGCCGCAGTGGCCCCTCTAGCTTGCCATTAGGCCGCCTTGGTCGCCGCTTCCTCAGCCAGGACCCCCAAGTGTGCACGTACCGTCCCGGCCGGCAGTGGGGCCAGGTGGCCGATGGCGAGGCGGAACAGGTAGACCAGGCTGAGCGTAAAGGCGCAGGCGATCAGCAGCATGGATAGGAGGTTACCGCTCGTCACCTGCTCCATCGCCTGCCCCAGCACCGACCCGCCCGCCTGCAGTAAACCCAGCAACGCCATTCCGGCGGCCGCCGCCGCTGCAGTTAGCTGGGGACGCTGGAGGCCGAGGTCGCCGCCGCTCCTCCGAATCGACGGAGCGAGAGAAGCCGGCAGATGGGCGTCCGGAGGCGGCCCCGGCCCCCAGGTCTCCTACTAAAGCCAGTCCCACCCCCCACCCCCGGCGCGCACCACCCTGTCACAGAACTGGGCGGGGCCTGCTGCTGGCCACGCCTCTGAAGTAGGACTCTATAACGGCGAGGTCTCCTTACGCCAGGAGAGAGGTCCTGGCGAGGCGGGATGCACCTATGGCACGGGTGGTACAGAGACGTAAGAGAGCGTGGGCTTAACAAGAGATCACCCCCGAGAATCGCGGACCACCGGAGTCTGAGCGGCCTGGGTGCCGTGCTGCAGAACACGATGCGCGGTTGGCGATGGCGGAGGAATCTCAGGGCGAGGGTTGCGATAGGGCGGCAGAGGCTGCGCGCTCTGTGATTGCACCGCGCGCGCGTGAGGTGATCTCGGCCTATGTCGCGTCAGCCCGGCCCGTGGGGAGCGCACCGCCCCCGCCTGGGCGTTGGGACCTGCCGCACCTGGTCCTGCTCAGGGGCCATGGAAGACAGCCCCACATAGACGCGAAAGGGAGGACTGTGAAAGATTCGGTCTACACACTGAAGGGTGGGACGATGAGGTCAGTCGCATCCCACCCCAATAAAAAACAGGTATTAATGTATGGCCATAAAGGTAACAAATCTTGGTTATTAGGTATGCTGGATTATACGGTAACAGGTTCCAAAATAAATGTATATTTTATAGGCTTTCATGACCTATTTGAGGCAACGTTTCCCAAGAACGCTACTTTTCTGGCTGTTTAATGGCCAGAAAGATTTTGAAGCCTGTGTTAAATCTTGCAGGCACAATCAGCCTGATTTCATTCGCTCCTGTGGTTTCAAAAAAGCACGTATATAAAAATGACAACCAAATTTAGTCTTCTAGATTACTATCACAAGCTCCTGACCTGATTGATTGATTGATTCAATCAACGTAAGAGCTAGATATTGTAGGCACTAGTGATACAGCAGTGACTGAGAAAACTGCAAAGCTCTCTGGGAAGGAGCAAGAATATCCATCCAGTTGTCTGCTGGACGCCTCTGCCCAGAGACCTAACGTTCATCTCTCACAGTCAGTAAATGTAAAACTAAACTCGTTATCTCCTCCCACCCGTCTGTCACCCTGCCTCTCCTGAATGCCTGTGAAGGAAGAGTACCACTATCCACCTCATTGCCCTCTTCCTTTATGCCTCACATCTAATCAGTCACCAAATGCTAAAATTCCACTAGTTTAAGTTTCTTCATTATTATTGCCACACCTTAGGTCAGGCCTTAATCTTTGCTTGCCTGCACTGCTGCAACAGTATCCTTCCTGGTCTCTGCTTCGGTGTTTGTTTTGATCCTCCACAATGCTGCTGCTTATTTCACTAAAGCTATGTTGTAATCATCCCCGTAGGTTTCCTCTCTTAGAAGATGAACTTGAGAATAGGGATCATAGATTTTATGTTCTGTGTTTATCCTAAAACCTACCATAGCAGTTCTCAAATTGTGGTCCCTGGCCCTCTGGGGATCCCCAGGACCTTTTTGGGTCTCTACAAAATCAAAACTCTTTATAAAAATACTCTTATTTGCTTTGTTACTGCTGGTATTTGTACTCATAATGTAAAATCAATACTAAATAAAACTTCTGGCACCTCAGCATGAATCAGTGCCAGTGGTGCCAAACTTTAGTAGTCATTTTTCTTTACTTCCATGCACTTGCAATAGAAAAAAAAATTGCCGATTTCACTTAAGAATGTCCTTGATGAAACTGTAACATTAATTAAAGTTATTAAGTACATGATTCAATGAATCAGTATTTTCAATTACCAATACTTGATTAGTTACAAAATCATGTGTGAAACATCCATTCAAAGTACAATTTAGAGTAATAAATTTTTAGAGAATACAAAAAGTTTATTGATATAGTTTCCAATTGTACATTATAACTAACTTTTAAGATATTACTACTTGTGAAGAATATCTATAATTATCTGAAAAGTTATTAAAATATTTTTTGCTTCTCCAACTATACATCTGTGTAAAGCCAGGTTTTCTTAATATACTTCAAACAAAACAATATGGAAAGCATAATAGATTGACTACAAAAGCACATATGAGGATTAACTGGTTTCCATTAAGCCAGGCATTAAAGAGATTTGCAAAAATCTGAACCAGTGCCACCTTTCTCACTAATTTTTTTGTTTTTGAAAATAAAACTATGTTCATTAAATTTGCATTATTTATGATAAATGGCATTGTTATTTTTAATAAGTTAATACACATTTTCATTTCTCTACTTTATAATACTGCAAATATATATAAATATAAATATTTAAGATATAAACATTTTTTTAATTTAGGTTTCTTAATAAATTGTAAGATTGTGAAAGAGTCCTGAGACCAACAAGCTTGAAAACTGCTGTCCTAGAATATAATTTATAGGGTTTTAAATTTGCTGTGGAACCAAGTCTATAACTCCAGTAGTACTACCTTCCTGTGAAATCGTTCTAAAGCAAGACCTTTTAACCATTAAAATTTCAAGGTAGTTCTCATTATTACATAACCATAGTTTTTGTTATTTTAATGAGTTTTCCAAGGTGGTATTTCAGAAAGTCGTCATAAACTGAAAAGGGAGATTATTGATTCATCATGGATTCCACCTGACTATTATATTATTAGTTAAATATGGTAATTCACCTTTTTCCTAGGCTGCCCATACATCCCATCAGACCACTTTTTTTAACATTAGTGAATATAGAAGTATAAAAATAAAACTTAATTTCTTACTGTGAACTAAGACTGACTTAAAATGCTGGGTGATCGCTAACAAAGCATTTGTGACCAAAGCCAAATTTTTTTTGTTTAAATATTTCTTAGTGTTTATTTAAACATGCTTGACTGAAATTAACTTGGATAATTTCTTTAGAAAACTTTTTACTTTCTGTGATTTCCTTCTGAAATATTTGAAGGAGGATTATATTAAGCTGACTCTTGAATCAGTACAGATGGCAGTCATTATTACTCCAGAGAGCTCTTCCATCTCAGCTCAGCCTTGAGCCTCTGCTCACTTGCCCATAATTCCTTCTCTGACTGGAAGGATGAATCTCTTAAAATTCCCCAAACCACACTACTGACACATGAACTTTACAGCTTTACTGAAGGGTTATAGATAATAAAATAAAATTTTAGAACCCAAGAGAAAAACTAAAACCAGATGCTACATATGACTATTTCCAACATCAAAGGAAAGCAACAAAATGTAAAACATTTCCTCGCAACTAGAAGTTCCCTTCATAGACACAGAACAGTATCTGGTTGTCTTACCTAGAATTTACTGCTATGCTGCTTGCTCCTCAATGAAGGGGCTTTCTTTAATCTCTCCTGTAAAAAAATCTCCATTCAGAGAACTCTGACCCTTACCCACAAGGAGTATTTCACCCTAGAATTCACAGCCCACCCACATCCAAACTCCAACCTCACCTCTCCCCAGCGGGGCAATTCACAGTACACAATTATGCAAAACATTTCTCTGAGCTTTTCAGTGAGAGGCAATTAAGCAAAATTGTCCCATTAGACACCTTAAGTCAAGTCTCTATATTGGTGTGAAATGGAATGAACATCATCATCTCTCTTGGAGTTTTCTGGTAATTTATTAAACCAAACACACACATACACACATACTTCAAGGACAAACATTTCTCAGCTCTGGGACAATGCAAGACCAAATAAAGGAAGAGAAACATTTTTCTAAATGCAGCTAACTTCACACAGATTGCCTTGCTCTTAACAGAGATGGCACTGTATGTGATTATGCAGAGAGAAGTGGTTTCCCATTGTGCATTCTCTAGGTTTCAAACCATACCAATTAGAGCATTCGAAATGATGAGACTATCTACTACTGATGGATACTTTTCAGTGACACAAAATATCTGTCAGTAGCTTTGTAATTATCTTTGCAATAATAGGTCACAGCAGATTATCACTATTTTTCCTTTGTTGCTTACACTTTGGTGTCACATCCAAGAAACCATTGCCTAACCCACAGTCGTGAAGATTTATGCCTGTTTTCTTCTAAGAGTTTTATAGTTTTACTTTTAAAGTATAAGACTGATCCAGTTTAAGTTAATTTTTCATATAGTTTGAGATACAGGTCCAGATTCATTCTTTTGCATGTGGATATTCAGTTGTTCTAGCCCCATTTATTGAAAAAAGGCTGTTTTTTTCCCCCATCACATCATCTAGGTATCTTTGTCAAAAATCAATTGACTTTAAGGGTTTATCTCTGGACTCTCAGTTTTATTCCATTGATCAATATGTCTATCCTTATTCTAGTACCACACTTTTATGTTTAGTAATGCATACACACACAAATAAATAATAAATAAATGTATATTTATATAAACTTAGAGTAATTGCTTTTAATGAATACTAATCATATGGCATAAATTCTTATATATGTATATATTTATGTACATACTTATACAAAGCCTGGGATTTGATAAAATGACTTAATGCTCTTTCACTCTATTAGGTAAAATGCCTATGATTCTAACAATTAATTCCATTTATGTTTTTAGGTTAACAAGATTCTGTCTGCCACTGTCAGTAATAAGCACCAAATCTGTGTTCTCACTATGTTTGTCCAGTGATTTGGCAGTTAGTACTCATGGGTTTAAAGTATATTATGAAGGTAAGTGATGGTCATATAAAAGGATCATTGCCTAGTTTAAAATAGTCAAAGAAAATTCTTCCAGGATGAAAATGGAAGAATCACCATGACAGAAGATACTGTTCATTTTCTTATCTCAAATCTTGTCCTGAGATTCACCTTATTAATCATTAATATGTAATAAAATGGTGGAATTAATGGGCTTTAATGTTTTATCACAGTGTTCCTAGACAGGGGAAAATTTTTTCCTTAAATCTTCTTAGAAGATGAGACTACGAAATCACTATAGGGTTAGAGATTAATAAAAGGAAATTAAATGTGGAATAATAGGAAACTAGGCCTGAATGGGGATTCGGGCATTATAGAATTCTTCCTATTTTCTATATTCTACCTCCTTGTCAGAAAATAAATTAATCTGTTTTCTTTGTAAATTAGAATCAAGAGAAAAAACTCCATTAAGAGACAGGAGTCGACATCTTCCATTCTAAACCCCTTTCCACTCCTACAGATCCATTACCCCTTAACCACAGAGAGGAAAACTAAAAAGCTCTTAAACCTGAGGGTTTTTAGCTAAAAGTCTGGTACTACTGCATTTGGCATCAAAACCTAAACTGATTAGAGGATATTGATAATCTGTATTTATTCCATGTAGTGTGGGTACTCATGTTTCACTATGGAAATACCGTTTGATAATGGGTGGTATCCCAGGTTGTGCTGAGGGTATTAAAAATGTACAGACTGCATGTTTTTCCTTTTTAAAATGTGAAAAAAATTCTGATGGAAAAAATGACCTATTCTGAGGGTTTCAGATAGCAATCATGGACTTGAATATCTTCTCTATATGATTTAACAATAAATTTTTTAGTTTATTCCCTACTTTCAATAAGAGTCTCTCTCTTACCCATAGAAATATCACATCAGATTTCAGCTTACCTCCCCAGGACCATAATACCAGAATGTGTCACACCAGGTCTAACATCACCATAAGAAATACACAAATATAGTGTCAGGGATAATTGCTTTCTAAAGCACATACCAATTTAAAAAAAGGGTTTGGGGGGGATTTTTTTCTCTTTTTTTCTTTTCTCTGAAACAACAGAAACCTTCTCATAGTTCTGGAGCCTGGAATACCCAGATCAAGGTGCTGGCTGATTCAGTTCCTTGCAGACAGCTACCTTCCACTGTCCTCACATGTAGGGACAAGAAGCTTTGGTCTTTCTTCTTCTTCTTATAAGGACACCAGCTCTGTTGGATTAGGGCCCCTCCCTTGTGATCTTATTTAATCTTTATTATCTCACAGGCCCTGTGTCCAAAAACAGTCACATTGGGGATTAGGGCTTCAGCACTGAATTTTTATCTTGATTACTGTGCCTTTCTAGTAAGTTTGAAGTAAGAAGTATGAGTCTTCTGACTTGGTAGGTCATTTTCAAGATTGATTTGTCTATTAGGGGTCCTCTGAGTTTTTACATGAATTTTAGGATCAACTTGTCATTTTCTGCAAAAAGCTAGCTGGACTTTTCATAGGGATTGCATTGAATATAGATCAGTTTGGGGAGTATTGCCATCTTAACAAAATAGTCTTGCAATCCATGAATACCGAGGTCTTTCTGTTTATTTAGACCTTTTTAAAATTTCTTTCAATAATGTCTTCTATTTCAATCCTTTCACTTCTTTTGTTAAATGTCTTCATAACTATTTTATTCTTTTTGAAGTCATTATACGTGAAATTATTTTCTTAATTTTATTTTCAGATTGTTCTTTATAATTTTATAAATACAATGAGTTTCGTAAATTGATCTTGTATTTTGCTACTTATATGAACTCATTTATTCATTCTAGTAGTTTCTTAATAGATTCATTAGGATTTTCTATGTATAAGATTGTGTCATTTGCAGATATAGTTTTATTCCTTTCCAATATGATGCCTTTAATTATTTTTTCTTCCTAATTGCATGGCTTGAAGCTCCAGCACAGTGTTGAATAGAAATGATAAGTGCAGATCCTAGAGGTGAATAGGGTGTTGCAGTTTATCAAATGACTTTCTGTGTCGATTGAGCTGATCATATGGTTTTCTGTCCTTATTATTATGTTACATAGATTAATTTTCATTTGTTAAACCAACATTACATCATTCCTGGAATAAATCTCATCTGGTCATGGTATATAATTCTTTTTAATGTTTTTGGGTTTGGCTTGCTCATATTTTGATGAGGATGTTTGCATCTATTTTCATAAGGGATATTGACCTGCAGTTTCTTTTCTTGTGATTTCTTTGTCTGGTTTTAGTATTACACTATCCTCACAAAGTGAATTGGGAAGTGTTTCCTACTCTTCTGCACTGTGGAAGAGTTTGTGAAGAATTGGTATTAATTCTTTGAACATTTGGTAGAATTCACCAGTGAAGCTATCTGGGTCTGGGATTTTTTGGTGGGGGAAAAGAGGTGAGGTGGGTAGGTTGTTGATTAGTAATTCAGTTTCTTCTTATTGATCTATTTAGTTGTTCTATTTCTATCTTAGGAAAAGCTCTTCCTGAGGAATTTGGAATATATCTATGTTATCTAATTTGTTGTCATGCAGTTATTCATAATATTCTCTTATAACCCTTGTATCTCTGTAAGATTTGTGGTATCCTACCTTTTGTTCCTGATTTTAGCAATTTGAGGTGGGTTTTTTTTCGTGAACAGTATAGCTAAAGATTTGTCCTTTTTTTTTGGTCCATTTTGTTGGATTTCTTTATTGTTTCTCTGTCGTGTATTTATCTACATCCTAATGTTTATTATTTCTTTCCTTTTTCTAGCTTTCAATTTAATTTATGCTCATTTTTCCAGTGTTATTGTTACATGGTGGTGTTCATCTTCCTTTTCTATTAAGGTAGGATGTTAGGTTATTAATTTGAAACAGGATTAATTTTTTAATGTAGACATTTACAGATATAAATTTCCCTCTAAGTTTTCACTGCATCCCATAATTAAGAATTTTGCTATGTTGTGTCTTTATTTTTATTCATCTCCATTTACTTCCCAAAAGTTCTCAATTTCCCTTTGATTTCATCTTTGGCCATTAGTTATTTAAGAGTGTGTCATTTAATTTCCACATATTTGTTTAATTTCTCAAGTTTTTTGTTATTGGTTTCTAATTTCACTCTTATTTTGATTATAGTCATACTTTGTATGATTTCAACACTTTTCAATTTATTGAAGCTTGGTTTATGACCTAGCATACATATGATCTACCCTGGAGAATGAATGTTCTATGTGGACTGAAGAAGAATGTTTATTCTGTTGTTTGTTGCAGTCTTCTATAGATCTTGTTGGCTCAAGTTGGTTTATAGTGTTGTTCAAGTGCTCTTTCTTTGTTGATATTCTGTCTAGTTTTATCCATTGTTGAAAGTGGAGTATGAAGGATCTACCTGTTATTGTTGAATTGATTAAATTGTCTCTTCAAGTCTATAAGTTTTCACTTCATATATTTTGGAGGTCCGTCATGCTTATATATTTATAATTTTCTTCCTAATAGATTGATTATTTTATCATTATTGCCTTTTAATATTAAATTTTACCATAGAAAAGTTTTAGCTTGCCACTTTTAAACTGAGATTATGACAGTTCCTCAATTTTAACTCTGTTCTGAGGTGTTATTTCACTGTGGTTACTGCCAAAGCTCCATTCCTACTTCATGAAGGAGGAATCAGATACACACAAAAGAAATACATAGCCCAGGAGTGGCAGCAAAGGTGATAGTAGTGGGAGTGACTACGGATATGACCCTTCCATAAAACAACTGGGCACTAGACGGCAGAGTAGTTATTCGTACATACTGATTTCACTACTTGGATGTTAGGAAGTATTTCTGAAGAAAAACAAAACTGTTTAATGCGAGAGAATTCAGATGACAGAGTAGGGAACAACAGGAATCTTGTCTCCCAACCTGTACAGCAATTGCACTGGTGGAATCTGATCTAACAATTTTGGAACCCTAGAGTCTCTTGAAGCTTTCAACTTCCAAGAGAAGCTTTGGTGGTAAATTGCAGTTGATTCTGGTGATAAATTGCAATTTTAGCTTTTAGTGCAGTAGCAGCTACCCCCCGCCCCCATTGCCAGTCAACTGGCAAGGCAGCTGTGCATGTGATCTTGGAGCAGCCTGCTCACAACCTGCAGGAGCCGAGGTATATGTCCTCCATATATTAGGGATCTGCCCTCCTCTTACTGGTTAGTGCTTCTGAACACAGGTGCAGACAAAAGGAGGGTGACCATTGTTGTACCTCCCACAATTATTGCAGGCCCCTTCCTTGAAGTGACTTCAAGGGGATTTGAAGGGCTGGTACTCTTCCCTCTGCCCTTCATTTTTCTCTTTTGGGAGCCAGACATTAAAGAATAGAACAAAAACTTAACAAAACTACCGTATATGTGAGGAAAATTAGAAAGTGAGCATACATGTCTTTAAAAAGCTCAAAGAACTAAAGGAAGATGTGGAGGAAGTTTAAGAAGGACTGGTAATTGTCTAAAGAAGCTGTGGTAGATTGGCTAAAGAAGCTGTGGTACATATATACAATGGAATATTACTCAGCCATAAAAAGAGATGAAATACTGCCATTTGCAACAACATAGGTAGACCTTGAAATAATCATTCAAAGTGAAATAAGCCAAACAGAAAAGATTGAAAAATCACATGGTATCACATATGTTGGATACAAACCTAAAACCTAAAAGCAACAAATGAACAGGACAAACAAACAGATTCATGGACATGGACAATGGACTAGTGGTTACTAGAAGGGACGGGGGAGAAAAGAGGGAGAAAATTTAAAAAATAAAATGTTTAAAAAAATTATGTAATATGAAAAAAATAAACAAATTTAAAAAAATAAAATATAGAAGAAGGACTGGTATTCTTCTTTAAATGTTTGATAGAATTACCAATGACACCATCAGGTCAAGAACTTTAGGATGAACAATTTCCTCTTGCCAGAATGTTTTTTCTTAAATTTGCCTTTCTTCATCATCAAGAGTTTTGAAAATAAGATTAGGGATAAAGAAAGCTACTCACTGCTGGTTGTAAGCCACTAAAATCTATCAGTCCAAGGTGTGAGTTCATAGCATCAACCAAGCCAATTGGACTCTTTTTCTAGAATAGTTAGAAAAATCAACTTTTTATTTATTTTTATTATAAGCTACCAATAGGCATTCCCTGTCACAGGAAAAACATGAGAAAATGAGGCTAAAACATAGACAAAAGCTGAGACAAGGGAATAGTAAAGTAAAGAATCTTGAGTTTTTTAATGTAGTGGTGAAATAAAAGTATTCCTTCTTTAGGAAAAAAAATTTTGAAAAAACATTTTCTTCTTTAAGAATGGAAGTTAACTTCTTAACAGTAAAATTTATTAGCTAAATAGAAAATTTATTAGCTAAAATAAATTGTCTCCTCCAGAATGTAGTTTTCTTTTGACAACTTTTCACAAGCTCCTCTCAAGCAAAGTAAAAATTTTTCTAGTGCAAATAAACTTATTAGTTTACTTCTCTTTTACATGAGTGAAACCTTTAATTGACTTTACTCCTTCAAATGTTTGTGGAAAACTGTTTAGCTAAATTAGATGTCACAAAATAATAACTTGTGAAAATTAGAGATGGTTTTTAAATGCAAGATTATGTTGTTGTTTTTATTCAATAGTAAGCTTCCTAAGCTTTTCATAAAGATACATTGTATTCAAAGACTCTAAAAACTGCAGTTTTATCTATCCTACTGTTCTCTTCCTACTACAGTAAAATTTTAATAAAATTATTTCTAACAGTTTTTGCCCCTGAAGCCCACACACGTTGCAGTGTTTTTTGTTACATGAGTAGTATTTCCTTTTAGCTTAACTAGAATAGAGTTAGAATAGAGTTTCTATTCTTTGCACCTGAAAGAGTTTTAACAAAACAGTATTTGCTTGGTTTAATTCTCCATACATAGGGATTTTTCCAGGTCATCATAGAGTGGCTATGACAGCAGGATTCTAGATCTTGGGTCTTAGACAAACACCATCACCCTATTTCAAAATGACTAACTTTTTCAAATCCCCACAACCCTGAAAAAATATTATGATCCCAATAGTAGCACTGTTAATGCCACACTCAAATGTCCTAGACATGTTTCTGAATATGTTGTAGGTATCCTAATGAATTTATCTACATCTCTCCACCTTCCAGCTTTCTCTTGGCTAGCCTGGGGCAGGAAAGTAGTGCTAAGGATCCCCTAGAAGTAGTTCTTAGCCATGATGAAAGGAAGTCAAAGAATAAATACTCTAGTTTCCTCACTCATTGAATTGAATAACTCTGAGACATATTCCACACTTTCTACCAAAGGTCCCCAGGGCATGAAGTCTTATTTGCCCACAGTTAAAAAACCACTCACTTCCTTCTCTTTCTTTACTTACTTCTGCACTACTCTTTTTTTAATTCCTGAGATCACCTCCCAGTGAAATGTTGTGCACCAAAATCCTTTCTTAGGGTCTGCTTCTGGGGAAAACCCAATTTCAAATATCTCATTCTGCAGCTTAGGAAACTGAGATTTGGAGAGGTTAAATAACTTGTTCAACATCACACCTGTATTAGATGTAAACTCTGCACTTCAAGCCCAGGAATTTCCTAGATCCAGGACCCATACTTGCCTCTCTGACACATATAAGCATTTATATGCATTAGATAATCTATTACTGACTAAAATGCAACTGACATTCAAAGGTTTAAATTTCTGGCTTAACACCAAAAGGCCCTACTCGTGATCAGATCTATGCATCTCTTACCAACTCATCTCCGATTTTGCCCCACAAACCTCTTTCATTTTACTATTGCACATTCCTGTGCTTTTGCAGTTCTACAGCCTCAAACACCTGTTGGGTGTGTGAACTTTGATTTTACCCTGCTCACAAGCTAAAAAGTTACCTGTTGCTTTTTCATGTGGCAGAAGACTAGACTCCTAAATCAGAGACAAAGGACCTTATGGCCACACAGCAAGCAGCATAAGCATTAGTATGTTTGTATTGACTCCCCTTGCCTTCCAAGTCTCATGGGGCAATGCAATATGGACTCAACTGGATACCTCATATGTGGTTGGTTTTTATCATAGTTAAGAAACATTGAACTTGAAGAACTCACCATTTTATAGCATTCAGTAAGCAAGACTGCTCTTTGCCCTGGAGAGAAGCATTACCTTATCCCTCAAGGTTGTTCACTGCAAATAAAACCCCAAGAAATGGCCCTGGTAAAGAGTAGTCTGAACTCCTCACTTTTCATGTCTGAAACTAACAGTTCTTTAGGATTCATCAGTTTTTACTCATTTAAACTGACCTTGGTTTCCATAACTTTGAATAGGAGACTTAATACAAGTAGTTAAGAATATTCTAGACATAGTGCAGTTTTTGTTACTTTATAAAAGTTTTCTGTTTAAAATATATAGTAAACTTTGTGATGTGAGACCAAATTAAAGGAATTGATTTAGCAGGTTTGATTTAAACAGTGCATATTTTATTGTCTTTGTTGTTTTGGAAGTGCAGTGTGAAATATTGGTTTACAACTATAACACCTAGGTCTCTGATACTGTTTTTAAACTTTTCCAGGAGGGATAAGAGTATAGTAATGTCCTCACTTAATGTTGTCGGTAGATTCTATGACTTTAAGCAAAATAGTATATAACACAAGCAATTTTACCACAAGCTAATTGTTATAAATGAGTAAAGGGAGTAGAAAGTAAAGAGTTCAGAAGTACTGTTAGTTTCAGACATGGCTGATGTGATGGGTAATTTTATTTGTCAACTTGACTGGGCTACGGGATGCCCAGATAGCTGGTAAAACATTATTTCTAGGTGTGGTGTCTGTGAGGGTGTTTCCGGAAGAGATTTGCATTTGATTCAGTAGATGGAGTAAAAGAGATTCACTCTCAGTAATCTGGGCAAGAATTATCCAGTCTTTTGGGGGCCAAATGATCCAAAAAGGTAAAGACAGGGCAAATTCTTCTTGAGCTGGGATGTCCATTTTTGCTGCCTTTGGATATTGGAAGTCCAGATAGATTCTCAGGCCTTTGACCTTGGACTGAATTATACCACTAGCTTTCCTGGTCCTCTGGAATGCAGACATTCCGATTGTGAGACTTTTCAGCCTCCATAACCATGTGAACCAATTTCTATAATAAAAATATCCTCTTAGATATAAATATGTATACTCTGTTGGTTCTATTTCTTTGGAGAACCCTAATACAGCTGGATATTCGCTCTTGCTCTCGCTCTTGGCTCTTGCTCTCAGACAGACTACCATAAGTTGTGCATGGTAGACCAAGATTCCAAGACTCATAACCTACCAGCAGAAAGAGTACATCTTCCCTGATAGCTGTGCAGAAAGCTCCAAGGGAAACTCTTACTGGCCTGACTTCAGTTAAAAGGCTTTTCCTGAATCATTCACTGTAATTAGGTGGGTAGAAGACTTTGGTGTTAGTGGTTTCAGGGGTGGGGGAAGAGAGTTTCATATGGCAAAAGTTAGCTTTACCTAAAATACATGACATGGGTTCTCCATATAAAACACGCTCCACGTGGCAGGCAAGATACCATTCCACCAGTCTTCTGTGGATATTCAACTAGAGGATTACTGCCCTTGGTCTATGTTTAACAGAGCTATTCCATTCCTAATGGAGAAACAGTAGGGATAATACATTCATTTCAGTTTTTAAACCACCATCTAAAAAAGACTGCTCTACTTTCTAACGCCAATGAAAGTTGCTAATGACCTTATTTATAAATGTGGGGTTGTGTAAAAGCATATATAACAAAAAATATTTAAATGGAATTTAAAATTGAAATAAAATTAAAAAATAAAATTCAATATCATAATTCTAGGGCAATAAAACAAATGCACAAAAGTGTGTTTAATGTTTTATTATGATAACAGAGTGGTAGCCATAAATTGTCATCTCTTAGGAATGCATGAAGAGAGACACGGCATGCAATTCTTTTAGATCCAGTTTCAATTATATAAGTGTATCATAAGTTTTCAGTTTTTATTATGGATAGATACACTGTTCAGAATTTAATTGCACATGTAAAAAGTTTTAAGGCTGTTATTTTGTCCATAATTTCATATGCTCCTATCATAGTTAGTGCCCGAGTTAGTTGATCTCTTAAAGCAGCTGCGGTTAGTGACAAGTTGTTACTTTCCATTTTCCACCTATCAAGTGCTTGGAAGACTCTCTCATTTAATGAAACAGTGCTGAAAAATTTTTAAATAATCATTTAAGGAACATTGTTTTAAACTACTTAAATATTACATATCTAGGTTTTTAAACCAATTTACCAGATTGAAGTGAGGATTAATTTAATTGGTAAAGCTAGTTCATTTAAAATTTTAGCCCAGAGTCTAGCACATAGAAAGTAGATGTTATCCCAATCCCCTTCCCACCCCCACCCCCCCTGCCACTTGCTTCCTTATAGAAAATCGATAATTCAATTAACATTCAATTCTGAGAGATTCACTCAAGACCTCAAAACAATAATTATGGATATTTACTATAAACCAGTATATTACTGCTACAGTATACTACATGCTTTATAACTTGATCATGTAACAGCTCTCTTAGATAAATATATCCTTTTCACCCATGAAGAAACTGAAGCACAGGGAAATTAAAGGACTTTTCCAAGTTCATAAAACCAGTTGGAATTTAAAGCCAAGCAGTCTGTCCTCAGAACTCTTGCTCTTAACTACTACGTATACCAACGTGGATCCCAAATGTATAATAAACTAAAATCAGTCTTTTATAGCAAATTAGAGTTCATGTTAATGTGAATATTTCACAACCATGTAATATTAATATTACATAATATTACATGAGAATAAGCTTATATCACATGTTATCATTCATACATACCTCTTTGTAGATATATCAGTTCCTGAGATTGCCAGGTTCAATTTTTGACACAAAAATTGAAAATTTGTTTCAGTGATGTTGTTGGCAACGATCTTGAAGATCTTCTCTAAGATTTTCTCTACATTTGAACATAAAAGAAAATTTAGGCCATCAGTTTTGAAAGTCATATTTTATTTTGAGTTAATATTATATCCAGATTTCTTACTTCTGTATGCCTACCAAATATATATGTCAATTAAAATTGAAGTGCAAAATGCAACTTAATATACAAACTGGCTTTTTAATATGCTTCTTTATGTACCATCTTGAGAAGCCAAGTTCACATCTACTATAAAAATTGTATATATATACATATTTTATACTCAGATCACTCATTTAATGAATGTTGGTTAGATATAAGTAGAAAGTTTTTAGTTTAAAGAAAAAAGCTTTTAACTAATTGGAACTATAGTCATTTTTTTGTTGACCCAAGGTACTTTGGAAATTTTTAAGAATGAGTGCTCTCCCCTTCCCCTCTCCCCCCAACCCTGCCCCCATAATCATCTCAAATATGTTCTATGATTTCTGAGTTTTTAAAATTTTATTTATACCAATAATTCCTCAATCTAGATTATATGCTAATGATATAAATAAAAAACAATCTTCTAAGTAAAACTGTAAAGAAGGGACCCCATGTTCTTTGTTAAATGCACAATAAATACATCTTCCATGATGACTTCCTCTCTACTTTCTCTCTGGGCACCAAGCCTACAGTACAAAGGCCTCTTTAGCATAAAGAAAGGAGATAAATGTTGGGATCCTCTTGTTTTTGCTGACTTTGACCTGTTGCCATTGCCTATTGTACTGTCCCAATAGAGGCTAGAACCACATGAATCATCCGTCCACAAGAACTTAAGAGAAGTTTAGCAAGAAGGTTTAATCATGAACTTTACAGGCCTTCTCTAAAGTACTCTTACCTAACATGAATTATTTATGGAAATAAAAACTTTATACTATAGCAATAAAGTTACCAAAAAATGTCCCTTTTTTTACAATAATAATCGGCAGAACTGACTTGCACAACAAGTTAAAAAAAATCAGCTACTACTGTGGCTTTTAATTTTATTTCTTAGGTTTTTTCCATCAGTGAGTCCTCAGTCTTGCAAAAGCTTCTGAATGGTCACCAAGTCTATTGATGTATATTGTGGCTTACATAGGAGTGTACCATCTCACTAGATTATGAGATTATACTGATATAAATTCCTGATTACATAGACAAGGTACATGATAGAATAACGTTGAAGGACAGTTTTGTATATTTTCTTTCTCCAAATCTGGAACAAGACTTGTTAATGTAATACTTCTTAAATACTGCGTTAAATTGGGGAACCAAAATCTATATCCATTCTGAAGATTAACAATGAGCAACAAAAGTCAGAGTCACAGGAAAAAGCTTAGTTGTTGGGAACCCAGCCCCAGGGAAAGAATTGGATGGTGAAACTTGCCTATCAGAGGCTTGGAGAAACCATTCTCCATGTGCTTCAATGGAAGAACATTTAAAGAAAATAGACCTGTTCTCTGAAATGATCAGAGACAACCAAAGGAGCACTTCAGCACAAAAGGAAGGAAGACTGCTTAAGGATTGCAGATAGGTGATCATACTGGGCCCAAAACTGCCTGGCATCAATGGAAAGGATCTATGGACTTCCTTCAAGGCTAAATAGTAACTTTTAGATCAGCTACATATAGTGATACAGATCAGAACTGGTGAAGAAATCTGTGTGTGGATTCTCTGAGTGTGGGCACAACTATGATGAAAAACCTATTGAAGGGTATTGAGAACAATAGATGGGAAACAGCCCACCCCTCTGTTTGGATTTAACTGTTTTCACTGGTTCAGTTTGTATGGGCCTAGATTAAATAATTTGAATTATCAAAATAAACTCCTAACTTCCTGATTAGGGAAGATGATAAATATTTTAACGTCTCTGCCATATTTAAAGCCTCTAATTAAAGCAAACTATCTTTTAATTTACAGATGATACTAGAAAATAACTTGCAAGCAAGCTAGTCACTCACTCATCACCTACCATCTCTTTCATCTGCCTTCTGTAGATAGCGTGCAATAGTATACAATTGTTTTCCTTTACAGATTTCCATTGGAGGTCTCAGCAAAGGATTATCATCAAAATTTATATCTTTCAGTGAAAAAATGTTAAAGATACCACTAGGCAGAGTTGTAAGGTTGTTTCCTGGTAGAAAAATAATATCATAATTGAAATATACCTTTCTGTAAAAGATAACTATGGAGACAAATAACTATATATAGGGCATCTACTGCAGGTATCTCATTGGCAAAGTACCAAAGAACCCTCACAATATTGGCAAATCATAAGTAAGAACCATAGGTTCTTACTGTCATCCACTTACTAGGAGTGAAAAAGAAAAAATACAGAAACAGCCATGAGTTCCTTTATCTAATAGAAGAAGGCAAAATGAGATAGGAGCTTTCCTCTCAAATACAGGAAAGGACTTTACAGAGTAAGTGTAATGGTAATGTTTTAAATAAACTTTTTATTTGGAATAATTTCAGATTTATAGAAAAGCTATAGAAATTGTAGAGAGGTTATGTATACTCATCTAGTTTTAGTTTCCCTAATGTTATCATCTCATGTTACTGTGTTACATATGTCAAATCTAAGAAGAAACTAACACTATTACATTATTATTAAATAAATTTTGCACATTTTTGGATTTCATTAGATTTTTCATTAATGCCTCATTCCGGAATCTATTCCAAGACAACACACTGCATACTATTATGTCTTCTTCATCTCCTCTGCTCTTTGACAGTTTCTCAGTCTTTCCTTGTTTTTCATGATGTTGACAGTTTATAGTTGTACTGGTTAGGTATTTTGTAGAATAGTATTTAATTTGTGTTTATCTGATTTTTTTAATGATTAGATTGTGGTTATGGGTTTTTGGAAAGAATACCACAGAGATGAAGTGCTCTCGTCATATCACGACAGGGGTGGATGATCCCCCCATAACATCACTTTGGACATTAAACTCAATCCCTTGGCAAAAATAGTGTCTGCCAGATTTCTTCAATATAATGATTGGATATTTTTCTTTCCTGACTCTGTTCTTTGGAACTGAGTTACTAAGTCTAGTCCACCCTTGAGGGGGACATTAAGCTAATAACAGTCCTTCAAAATACATAAAAAAAAAAATACAAAGCAAAAAAAATATACAATTTCACAACCAGAGTTGTAGATTTTAACACCCCTCTCTAAGCAACTAACATAGCAAGACAAATGTATCAGTAAAGACAGGAGAGTCCAATAAGACTATCAGTCAACTTGACATATGATATTCGTAAAGCGCTGTACCTAACATTTGCAGAATATTTTAAGAATAAATGGTATGCTTATCAAGATAGCCTATGTGCTGAGCCATAAAGCTAGTCTCAATAAATTTAAAAGGATTGAAATCACACAGTTTAGCTGACCACAAGGAAACAATTTCTTTCCTACTAAATGTTCATCAATAGCAGAATAAGTAAAAGAGTATATTTGCATAATGGATTATAAATATGTATTAAGAGTGAATGGTCTACAACTACAAATAATATGAATGAATTTCACAAACATAATGTTGAGTGAAAAAATCCAGAGGGAAAAAAGTATGTAGTTTATGATTTTATTTAAGGCGCACTATTGGAAATCATGATAGTGGTTAACCTTAGTTGAGAGAAGGAAGAGAAATGATTTGGAAGAGAACAAGAAGAGGTTACTGGGAATGTTCTGTTTCTTGATCCAGGTCCTGAAATATGGTTTTATTCAGTGTGTGAAAATTTGTTGAGCTGTACACTTACAGTGTGTACTTTTTTAAAAATTGAGATATAATTGACATAATATTTTCCAGTGTATAACAATGACTTGATATTTGTATATATTATGAAATGATCACTACAGTAAGTCTAGTTAATATCCATCACCATACATAGTTATAAATTTTTTTCTTGAGATGAGAACTTTTAAGATATACTCTCTTCGCAACTTTTAAATATATAATAAATTATTAACTATAGTCATCATACTGTATATTACATTCCCATAACTTATTTTATAACTGGAAGTTTGTACCTTTTGACCCCCATCACCCATTTTGCCCACTCCTCACTCCCCGCATCTCTGATAACCACCAATCTGTTCTATCTATGAATTCAGTTTTTTAAAAATATTCCACTTACAAGTGAGATCATACAGTATTTGTCTTTCCTGACTTATTTCACTTAGCATTATGTCCTCAAGGCTCATCCATGTTGTCACAAATGGCAACATTTCCTTCTGTTTATATAGGAATTTCAGTGTGTGTGTGTGTGTGTGTGTGTGTGTGTGTGTGTGTGTGTGTGTTTGTATACCATATTTTCTTTATTCGTCCATTAATCGATGGACACTAAGCTTAATAATACTCCAATGAAAATGAGGGTGTGTATATCTTTTTGAGTTTCTGATTTTGTTTCCTTCAGAGAAATATTCAGTAGAATTGCTGAATCATATGGTAGTTTTATTTTTAATTTTCATTTTTGAGGCAAGATGTACTTTTTTGATATATATATATATATATATACACACACACACACACACACACACACACACACACACACATACACACACACACAATAATAAAAAGGGTTTGAAAATACTGGCAATAACAATAGTAGTAGAGAGAGGCTGTTACATCAGTCCATAAACAGTGGTGATATTTAAAACATATAACTGTTTAGCACAGGCACTGACCATAAGGATGGATGCCAGCTGTAAACAAATAACTATACTGCATAACTAGCTGTCTTGCAGGTAGGATATGATGAAAGCCTGCATGAATGGCATTATCAATGTAGATGTATATAGAGAACTGTGAGGTTCTTCTCCCTGAGAATAACTACAAGCAGCTTACATGTCCATCTACCTTTCTTTCATTTGGTATTTTGGCTCCTTGGAAAAGAGTTGCTAACATCTGTTAAAAATACTGCATTTTTGTGCTTAGTAATTGATCACTTAATGTTTACAGTCCAAAGAGTTTATATTATTATTTCCATTTCCAGATTAGGAAACAAAAGCCTAACATTAAAAGAGAAAACTTTCTAGTGAATAGTAGAGCTAGAATTCTAAGGTCTGTTCTACTCCAAAGCTCATGCTATGAGAAAAGAAAGGGATTAATATCTAAATCCCTTTCATCGGTATAATGTCTCACAAATTTTCAAAATGTTTTCATAAGTTTTGTTTAATTATATTCTCACAACTGTATGGGCAAGCAGAAGTTATAGCTCTCTTGTCTTGCTGATGAAAAAACTGAGGCTCAGAGAGGTTGTCTCCCTAAATTCACTACAGTTAGTGACAGAGGGAGTTTATTCACAAGATGTCTCTTTTTTAAAGATATCTTTTGTTTGAATAGTGCTTTGAAAGTATGCTACATGCTTTCAAAAATCTCATTCAGTCACAAACCAAATTTATGACATGGGTATTCCTATTACCTTCTTTTTATGAATGGAGGAAACATTAAATTATAAGACGTGAATTCAGCCCTTCTAACTTCAAATTCAGCAATAAAAGTTGGTGATTGTGGGCATGCCAATTGTTTAGCAATTGTCTTTTACCTCCAGACCTACCTCTGGTCTTCTTGACTGTTTTTCCTTGAATGTCACCCCACCAACACTCTTTTATCCCACCACCAGCAGCAGTTCATTGGAACGACATAATGCAGTTTGCTGTTTTCCCAACACTGGCAAAACTAACTTTATCACACACATGCACGCATACCCCAATCCCATGCTCAGAGAAAGCAGCACCTGCTCAGCAGTGCTCCATCCTCAGATGTGTGGCCCTCCTCCAAGCTTTTACGTTTTAATAATTTCAACTTTATTCCCTAAGCCAAAGTATGATTATTGCTCTCTGCCATTGCTATCCTTATGATAATCTTAGAATTCTCATTTAACCCTTTCAGTTATATGTAGTTAATAACATACTTGGTCATTAACTAAAGCATAGTTTTTTTCTCCTGATTGGATCCGACTGATATATTTTTCTAATTCCAATGGGAACTAACAGAGAGCTGACTAAGCTTGCAGCACAGTCTATGCTCTTCCCATTCGCTGTCTTGATTCGGTAATAGAACGCCTCCAGAGAGCTATGCTTCTAGTTGTGTTCTCCAGTGGACCAGGAGGCTCTCGTCAGACTTTGTTTTTTTCATGCACAAATAGTAGGTGAGTGGAGTATGTCCTGTCATACACTTGGACAAATAAATAACCTCCCTAAAATAAAGTAAACCTTTGCCATAACATAAAAGTGGGACCAAAAAATTCAATTGCAGAGCTGAGTTATTGTGGGTTATTGCAAAATTAATGAAATAACTGAGGTGTAACTGCACAGCCAGCTTACAAGGAGTCCTATGGACTCAGGAGACAAATGCCTGTTGCATTATTCTAAGTATTGATGCATTACTATAGGTTTTACTGTACTATTGGTATTATGATAACAAAAAAATGAACTTTGTTTTTAATCTGGAAATCCTCTAAATCTAAGACAGTTCTGGTTATAAATGTTACTTCCAATGGAAAGATACAATTTTATAAACTCAACTTGGTCTAGTGGTTAGCTAGTACACAGCCTCTATGGAGATCAATTTACCCAAATCTAGTAATGTTGAAGATGTACATACCATGTGATCCAGCAATTTTACTTATAGCTATGTGCACTAAAGAAACTCAGGCAGATGTATACCAAGAACATGTGCAAGAATGTTTTTAGTAGCAAACAAGTTGGAAACAATTGTCTATCAACAGGATAATGGATTTTTGTTTAACCATATAATTGAATATTATATAGCATTTAAAATGAATGAAATAGGTCCATGTATATATTTACATGGATTAATTTTAGAAATATGATAAATGAGGAAAGCAAGTTATAGAATGGTAAATTATATTCTGTAGTATAAGATTGAATAAAATTAAAAAACTCAAATAGTAGTACTTTTTATGGATATATACACACAAACATTTACATATATATGTATAAAACATGGATGGTTACTTCTAGTTTGGAGAGAGGTACAAAAAGTTTCAACTCTATTATTTAATTTCTTAACAATCAAAAATGTCCCCAGTAAATATCACAAAATCTTAACATTATATCTAGAAATAGGTACATAGGTATTTATTATTTTCTGGAAGTTTGAAATATTTCATAATAAAAATAATTCTAAAAAATACAAGTCTAGTATTTGTTATGCTTTGGAAAGTCTCTTTTAGTATCTTTAGAGGAAGTACTTTACTTATTTTTCTTTGTTATTGTAGTGATTTACTTTGTAAAAGGCTGTAAAGTATTGCAATATTATAGGGTATAGGAGTGGGACCAGGGGAGCCAGTGGAGAAGGGAAAACAGAGAAAATGCTGATCTAAGGTTGTATAGTTAGATGTGTGTATAGAGGGACAAGGTCAGTTTCAGAAAAGGAAGAAATATTAAATGACTGGGTATAGGCAGAGGAGACAGGAAAGAAATGAAAATGTGTTTAGGTCCCCTAGCAGGATTATAACCTCTTTCAGGGAAGGAACTGGACCTTATGCTTTGCTCACATTTTCTTTACCTATGGTAACCATTTTCTTCCAATGGGCACTTAATACATTATGCTGACTATTTGCTGTTCTGTTTTGTCAGTAAATTTTTTAATCTAGACACTAATACTCTACTTATTGATTGTAATTGACACTCACCACTCAAGTTTAGTTGCTGGAGATCGTTTAAAGATAGAAACGATGGTGGCAGGTAACTTATTTGATTGTTGTATGCGTTCAAACTAACCAAATTTTTCAATTCCCCTATATTTCTTGGAATCTCTCTGATTGCATTATTTGAGATATCAAGTCTTTTAAGTTGAGTCATATTAAATAGCTCTTCTGGAAGTCTTGTTAACTGTAACAAAGATTAATCAATTATATGTTAAATAAATATTTTTATGATTAAAACTTTTTCTAAAATCAGTGGACAGAGGGATTTTTTTTTCTTAAAAAGGTATTTTCACTATGTCACAAATTCTTTTGTGACTCCCTTGCTAAAATCTACAGCATCCAAGTACTTCCCCAGTCTGGGTCATGCTACTATGCTACTATGAATTCAACCATGGGCTAACCCATTTTCCCACTCTAAACACTCAGAGTTCATTGCCACCTTATCCCTCTCTTCTTTCCCTAAATCTGACCTCGCTTTGGCTTATTCTCTTCCCTAAAGACCTTTCCAATTATACAATCCCACACTTGATCTCTTTTTTCCTATTCTCAACAACATTGCTTTTTTATTTAGTCCCTTGTGTGTTTTCTTTGGATTTTTAAATGGTATGATGTACCTTTTATACTTTTTGTGTACCTAAGCATGTTGAATTTTGAGTAAATGCTCAATAAACACATTTAGAATGGAAGTACACAGTTTGGCAATGTAGCCCCAAATAAAAATTCCTAGTACAAAAATATTGCAGAATAACAGAAATTAAGATACTCAGCTAAGGTAACAAAAAAATATGTACATTCAGAAAAATAAGGCCATCACAAGTGGTTTTGAAATAAAGGAAGTTCTATGAGTAAACAAAAGAAGTATTAAAATATGAGTCCCTCAGAAATATCCAAACAAGATAAATATTGGATATGGTACTCAGTGGTCTTCCAGCTATAAAAGAAGCATAACAGACAGTCCTTAACTTTAAAAAGATTAGCATTTAATTCATGGAATAAAATGTGTGTATATGAAACAATCAGGAAACATCATTAAGTAATAGGTAATACAATACCAAAATAAAGACTACAAAATCAAATATATGGAAGTTTAGAGAATGTATATCAGTACAAATCCAGAGAACTAAAGGAAAGCTTCATGTCGCAGATGGGATTAGAATGGCCTCCCAAGAATGAATAGGATTGGATAGAAGTTACAGGACACTTAAGACAAATATCATGTATAAAAACAGCCAATAAGAAGCTGACCAGTAAAGAGAGGTGATAGGAAGCAAGAGGGAGATATGCTTGGGGAAGGAACATGGAACCAGGCTATGGCAAGACTTGAGAGCTGAGCCTGTAAGGAAGGAGGCAGATCGAGCCTGTAAGGAAGGAGGCAGGTTCATAGTATAAGTAATTCTTTCAGACAAATATTCCTTAACTTCTAGCTCAACATTTATTAGAGGAAATGCCTGAGAACTGTGTGATGATAGAGCTACTATGGAAAGAAGATTCCTTCTGTGCATCCTTCAGTTAGCAAAATAAAAGTCCAGTGATTAATCTGATTCATCTTCCTCAGATGACTGTTTAGTGACCATTTGGTGTTATATAAATTAATCCTTTGGGTATGTCACCTCCACCCTTAGAGGGTATCAAATTGATCTTTACAATTATATAGGATACTCTTCTTGAGAGAAATTTGGGTAAATCATTTTTTTCCATCTGGTGAACTTTGAAATGATGTTGTAATAATGTGGACTGATGCCTTTGGCAACCGCCCACCACAAGTAGGTAACAGATATGCAATCTAGATTCCTGAGAATAGTCCTCTGGAATGAAGTCTGATAGTTTTGACAAGTCATGCTAAAGGGAGGAACCTGAATGAAAGAATAGCCTAGAATAGTCTAGGCATGAAATGAGTGATGACCTTGGACCAGAATGGAGACAGTGATGCTGAGAAATAAGGGAGATGATCCAAGAACTTGTTCAGAGGAAAAATGAGGCAGTTTTGGTGTAAGATTCAGTATAATGATGATGGAAAAGGTATGGTCAAAGATGATTCCATAATTTCTAGGTTGGCAAATTTAAAGAAAGTGGCATCACAAACAGAAATGAAAATTTTAATGGAAATTACATTGGAAAGAGAGATCAGTTTGAAGTTATGTTGAGTGTGAATCAATAGAAGAATAAAAGAATGGACTTTCCAGAGAAATTAGAAACTATAGGACTAGCCCACTGGAGAGAAATTGGCTCCAGTAGCTAGCTAGGTCATTGGCATGGCGTAGTGAGGTCTAGGAAGAAATTAATAAAAAAGAGAAAATTAAGGACATAACCTTTGGACTTCCACAGTAATATATAGGCCAAAGAATTAGTTGAATATAATGCAGAAAAATTGCCTTTTAATATGAAAGCAACTTTTAAAAAACAACATATATCATTATTCATTCCATCTAACTTAAGCAACTATTCCCTGGAGTAGTCTTTCTGGAAATGTACTGTATAGCAGGTGTATGTCAAAGAAAGGTTAAATAAATTTAGAAAATACGGGTTAAACAGAAACAAACCAGTTTATTTAGTGCAGGATTCTTCAGAGCTTTTGATGTATTAGTGATTCTCTAAGAATCCTATGTTTTTCAAAGCTATATAATAATAGGAACCCCTCTACTTATATATTTTTTGAAGAGAAATTCATGGCACTAGTTATTTCTAGGAATAGGCTTTGAGAAATCTTGCACTAGATAACAAACCTCTGTCAAAGGCCTTTAATTTGACTGTGATGGCTAAATTAAAGATAGCCAGATAATAGCCATATCCTTTTCATTAATATGTCTTAATATAAATCAGGGATGTTTTAATTTTTAAAAAGTATTCCATAAAATTCACTCTTAAGAGTTTGAGTAAAATGAAATGCTAAACTATAAGAATATTTATTCCCATTGATCTAGCAGTTTTTAAGGGAAAATTCACTAAGGAAATAATAAAATATGAAAAAGAGTATATTTGTGAGGAAGTTTATCACAGCATTATTTATAATGATGATAAATTACAACACCCATAAGTGCTTACAGAGGGTTAGTTACATAAATTATGTATTGGTTATAATAATTATTGGGAAGATTATGTGTATCATGGGGAAATGCTTATGATACATTAAGTGAAAGTAGAAGAATTTAAACTTGAATGTACAGTCTTTTTATAATTTCTTATAAAACCATATCCATAAGAAAAAAAAAGACTAAAAGTAAATTGTCAACATATGACTAATAGTTATATTACAGTGAAGTGCTTATGGAATGATTGTGTACTTGTGGAATGATTTTTTCCTTTTACTTTTCTCAAGTTTCCAAATTTCCAATAACGTGTTTATATTAATCTATAACTTTAAAACTCCTTTTCTAATTAAGCTGAAATAAAAAGGAATGTATAAAATTTTCAGCTTTACCTGGCATTTCATTTTAATTATATATTTTCCTATAAAGATTTTGTGTTGAGAAGTATATTTGTAAGCTATGTTTGGGATATAAAAATAAAGCCTATCCTTTAAAAAATAAAATATTTCAGCTAAATTTAAAATAAACATATACATGCACTACAACTTAGACTCAGATCCCCTGCAGTTCCACCTTCCCCAACAAAGCCCAAAATATTAGTCTTACCTTTGTCCCATTTATCTGACTTATATTCAGCTCTTCTAGTGATTGAAGTTGACACAGTTCAATAGGAAAATATATAAATTGATTGTTTGAGACGTTTAATTTCTGGATTTCTTTTAAGTTACAGATCTCTGAAGGGATCTTCTTTATTTGGTTTTCAGAAAAATCAAGTACTTGCAAATTTGCTAAAGTACACACGTCTATAGGAAAATTTTCAAATTTATTACAGCATAAAATAAGAACATGGAGTGATGCCATATTGGAAATACATGCTGGAATTTTTGTTATTTGGTTTTTACTAAGATCCAGGTATTGAAGTTTAATAAGAGAACATAAGTGCTCAGAAAATATGAGGAGTTTGTTTTCATTAAACTCTAAATGAAGCAGTTGTTTACTGAAAGATATATCCACAGGTACTTCTGAAATATAGTTTCCATTAATATTCAAATAATGAAGAGAATCTAAAGCACACAAACCTACTGGAAAATATATTATCTTATTATAACTCAGTTTAACTTTAGTTATTTTTCTGCAGTTTTTTATTTCAATGGGAACATCAGTTATTATATTTCCTGAAAATTCTAGATTGGACATATTATTAAGATATGATATATCTTCAGGTATTCTCACTATATTATTTCTGTTTACATGGAGTTTTCTTAAACTTTTAAGCTTGTGGATGTTCTTAGGAAATTCTGTTAATTTATTATCACTAAGACTAAGGCATTCCAACATTACACATTGGGAAATTTTCTCTGGTACTTCTTTTAATAAATTTTTATCAAGAATTAGAATCCTAAGTTCCTTAAAGTTCTCAATTTTGTGTGAAATCACTTCTAATTTATTGTCAGTCAGTTGGAGTTCTTGCATTTTGAGCAATCTAAAAATTTCCACTGGCAAAAATGTAAGTTTATTATGATCCATTAAAAGTTTTTCTAAATTTTTAAGCTCCCTAATTTCTTTTGGCAAACTGCTTATCAGGTTTCCAGTAAGGTTTAGTGAAATTAACTTTGGAAAGAAGCACAGAACTTTAGGAAATATTGTTAACTGATTATATTCCAGATTGAGAACTCTCAAGTTTTTCAAAATACACAGAGTATCTGGTATATGTTGTAACTTATTTTTAGCAAGATTTAAAATTTCCAAGTTTCTAAGACTTTCTAAGCCAGAAGGAAATTTCTCAATGTAATTATTATTTAAAAAGAGCTGCCTGATATTCCTCAGCTGTGATATTTCTTTAGGTATATGTGATATTTGGTTGTGACTAATATTTAATATATTTAAATTATGAAGTAACTGAATTTTAGATGGAAATGTTGATAACTCATTATCTTGCAAGGAAAGGATTTCAAGTCCTGTCAGGTCACATGACTCTGCTCCTTCAAAACTTTTGATTTGGTTCTCATCTAAATATAGGTATTTTACATATTTTATTTTTAAAATGTCCTTAGGGAATTCTTGTAAACCCTTGGCCTTAAGGTTAACTGTAAAGTTATCTGAGCCTAAGTCAACTCCTTTTGGATTTTCTTCAGTGAGTTGTGGACTAATTTTTCCTAATGTTTCATGAGATGGAAAGTCAGCAGAAGTTTCAGATTCAGCAGTCATCTCATGTACCGATAATGTTTCAGTTATTGATTGCGAGCTGTCAGATCTAGTGATTGTTTCAGAAATTTGAAGAGTTTTCTTTTCTTCTTCATTTCTCTTAGACTTGCTTCCAGAGGAGGATGTTGATGTATTGTCATGTATCTCTAAGCTATCATTTCTAGGATCTGTTTTACAAATCTGGTCACAAGGTTCCTCTTCAGAAGACTCCTTTAATAAATTTGAGGTTTCTTTAATAAATCCAGGTTCCTCCACCAACTGTAAATTAGATTCTTCCCTAAATCGGCTAGTGATATTCTCTGCCTCTGCTGAAGTATCCTCCTTTTCAGACATCTTATTTACTGATATGTTTTATACCAATACAAGATTGTAACTCGATTTTAATTTTCATGTTTAATTTTTTCTTTTGAACCTGGAGAATAAATGTTGATATTAAAAGAAGAGATTTAATAAAAATGTAGAAATTATAAAGAAATTATAAAGAAATACATTTTTATTCTATAATGAATAATAAGTATAAAAACTACATTTATAACTAATACACTAATATATATATAAGATTACTGGTTAAGGATAGTTTATTGATCACATGATATTCTTGAAATCACATTAAAATTATAGAAAGGAATGAAAAAGATTGACAAATTAGAAATGAGACACAAGGGAATAAAAGAATTCAGCAAATTTTTGAAAGACAGAAAGAGGATAGCCAGGGCCCCCCTATGCCACATGCAGAATGCTATTTGCATTGTGGACATGGTAAATCTAAAGTATCTAGTCCCAACAAATTCAATACCTTATGACAATTTCCAAAATAGAAGTAAAATATCAAGGAAAGAGGGGTTGCTTTCTATAAGAATAAACTAGAAGTAAAACAACCTTTCGTGTGACTCCTGAGATACTGGCATAGCTGAGCAACACCCCTCAGATGTCTGGGTCCCAACTTCTGTAAGCCCCTTCTCCAAAGTTGTAGTTTTTAATAGCCCAGCCCCTTTCCTTTGTTTCTTCATCCCCAGGGTGGCAGCTACTTCCTACGTTTATTATTTTTGTTTTATTGCAGTTCCTTATCTTTTCAGTTCTCCAATACTTGTCTACACAACTCCCTAAATTAAATTATTTCTACTATACTGTGAAGAATTTGTGAAATATTAAATAGAAAAAAGGAACATTTTCCAACTTGCTTTATGCAACTAGCACTTACCTTTACATCAACACAATGAGAACAATATGAAAAAAAAATTACAGGTCAGTTTTACTCAAGATAAAAATGCAAAAATTCTAAACATTAAAATAACTTCTAAATATTATAAAAACCAGCAATATATAAAAAGGAGAATACTTTGTGACTAAGTTACATTTGTCCCAGAAATACAAGTTTGAATTTTAACATTAGAAAATCAACATAATTTGCCACACTAAGAAATTAAAGGAGAAAACCAGTATGATCATTTGATTAGATGCAGAGCACTTGATAAATTGCAACATTTTTCATGATTTTATAGAAACTTTTACCAAACTAGAATAGATGGGAATTTCCTTAATCTGCTAAAGGACTGCCATAAAAAATCTACAGTAAATTCACTGTTTCACCACTAGGTGTGATCAACGTTCCTTTGACATTGAAGGCAAGAAAATGTTGCCCTCTATCATTTCTATTCAACATTGTACTGGAGATCTTAGCCAGTGACATAAGGCAAGGGAAAAGATATAAACCTGCCATTAGTCACAGATAATATAATTATGTGTGTAGAAAATCGAAGATTATCTGCAGGTAAATTATTAGCATCAATAAGAACATTAAGCAATGTTGCTGAATACAAAGTCAACATACAAAAGTCAATTTTCTTTCTGATGTTAACAAAAAGGAGTTAGTAAATAAAGTTTTAAAGAGGTATCATATACAGTCAAATATTGAGTAGGAATAAATCTAACAAAAATGTGCAAGACTTTTACAGAATAAAATGCTACTTAATGTGACTACAAAATGTAATAAGAGAAATTAGAAATGACCTAAATAAATACAGAGGTATTCCTTTCAAATTGATCTATACTGTAAATATAATTCAAATCAAAATCCTAATCTTATTTTTGTGGAACTTGACAATCTGATTCTTACAAGTATTTGGACAAATAAGGGCCAAGAATAGTCATAATACTCTTAAAGAAGGAAAACCAGGTGGGAGAATTTGCTTGCTGAATATCAAGACTTATTATAAAGATACAATAAATAAGGTGATATGGTATTAGTAAAAGAATATACAAATAGATCAGTAGAATATGTAGAAACCCCAGAAACAGATATTTGATTGACATATGGATACTTGATTTGTGAAAAAGATGGTACTTTGGAGCACTGGAAAAAAGATGGCCTTTTCAACAATGATACTAGGAAAACTGGACAATCAGTGAAGTGGAAAATATGTCTGAAAGATATATCCAAAATGTAGTAAAAAAGGATAAGGAGATGAAAAAATATAAATAAGCACATGGAAAATATAATGAGAAGGACTAACATGTATTCAATTAGAGTTCCAGAAGGAGAAAGTGAAGATAATGGAGGAAAGGCAATATTTAAAGAAACAATGGATATGAATGTTCCAGAACTGAAGTAAATATGAAGCCACATATCCATAATGTACAACATATCCAAAGCATCTAAAGTTTCATCTGAAACTACAGAACAATACAAACAATCAAAATATCATGAGAGTAGTCAGAGAGAAAGGAGGGAACACTAAAAAGGAATGGCAAGATAAGACTGGACTTCCTAGCAACTACAGCGAAAGCTAGAGGATAGTGGAAGAACATATTCAAAATACTGAAAGTCACTATTAACCTAATTGGGCATCCAGCCAAATCAGCATTCAAAAGTAAAAGAAAAAGAAAAACACTTAAAAAAAATTGGTAACTTGCTCTAAAGGAACTTCTAAAAGACGTCCTTTAAGGAAGAGAAAAAGATAACAGAGGATGGGCTGAAATTCAAGAGGGCATAGAGAGCAAAGGAAATGGTAGACACATATTTAAATTAAAATAAATAACTGTCTGTGTAAAGCAATAATAGTCTCTCATGTATGGCATTAAAGAAGACAATAGTATGTGAGTCAGAAATATCCCTGAATATATTTATTAATTATAGGGAGTAATGGTAACTTGGCACTGTAGAGGCCCAGTAGATACCACCTTTGTACTCCCGGATATGGGGGACTGAAAGGCGCACATCACTTCTGTGGTATTCTTGCCAAAACTGCATAATCCCAGTCTAATCAGGAAAAAACAGCAAACAAATCCAAATGGATGAGCATTCTGCAAAAAACTGATCAGTACTCTTCAAAAGTGTTGAGATCGTAAAAGACCAGGAAAGACTCAGAAAACTGTCACAGATTGGTGGAGACTAAGGACACATGACTAATGGAATTTAATATGTGATCCCAGATTAAACCCTGGAACAGAAAAAAAGGTAGTAAAAAAACATAAATTCCAAATGAAGTCTGTAGTTTTGTTAGTATTATATCAATATAAATATTTTTGTTTTGGTAACTGTATTATGATTATTGTAATATGGGGGAACCTGGGTGAAGGCTAGAAGGGAATTCTCTTTACTATTATTGCAACTTTTCTATACATCTAAAATTATTTCAGAATAAAAGGACATCAGCTAAGATGTTCTGAAATCTTTTTTATCTGAGGTAGATGGAAGTTGTTCGGGTTTAAGACTGTATTAGGCATGCTTGATAAAATTTGATAAATTTTAAGAGTTATTATTAAAAGAACAAAAGCAGAAGGACTAAATTAGACTTTTAGAGAGAAAAACTTTAAATAAGAGAAAAAACACAAAAGAAGAACACAAACAAAATTCAGTCAGATTTTTTGAAAAGTAATTAGGAAAAAAAGGAGAAACGACAAAATTTTTAAATAAGGTAGAGACGAGTCTAAATATGTCGATAATCAAAATAAATGTGACTGGACTAAATAACCAATTAAAATTCAGATTTTTAATTGTGACAGCTTGCTGAAATGTGATAAAGAAAGAGTTAATTTTAAAAAGCCTGAAAACTAGACATAAGAAGTCTATACCTTAGTAATGTTTAACTAAAGCAAAAAGGCCTATTTCCCGGAACCCTTAACCGCCCGTTACTCATAAAATTTGTAACAATGTAACAATGAGCTTAAACTAACTGCCAAATTTAGCTTGTGTCTCCCTTCTCGCTTGCCTAGCATGAGAAACAATCAATTGTATATAAGCTGGACATGATTCTTGTTTGGGGCTGCTCCTAGCAAGGACAGCCACCGGCTAATAAATGGCCTTTGAGGGCATACTTGGTTTGGTATATTTGACCTTGGCCACAACATTAATAAACAAAATCTAAGTTTTATTTTTGAAAGATGACTCTATAGCATATGATTACAGAAAAGTTGAAATTAAAAGGATGGAGTTCATGCATATATGGACCTTGATTTATGACAAAGATATAAAGCACTGGGGAAAGGATAGCTTTTGATTCTGGGTCAGCTGGGAATCCACAGAGAAAGAAAAATATATTTGACTCCTATATCTTCATACACAAAAATCAATTTAGATAGACTATAGATTTAAATGTGAAAAATAAAACAATAAGACTCCAAATAGATCATATATAGGAAGATGTATTCATGACATTAGGATAGAGAATGAGTTCTTAAGTGGACACAAAAAGCATTGTGTATTAATAGCAACAGGTTGGAAATAATGTGAATGTCCATAATAGAAGACATGTTAAATAAATTATATCCGTGCATATATCTAACTTCAACATAATTTTAACCACACCCCAGGCTTAAACCCCAGGCTGGGCTGGGGTTTAATCAACATTTGGCTTTTGCTTTAACTTAGTGTTAAATACTATTAAAATCTGTGCCCAGATGATCTCCACTTGTTTCTCAAAATGTATGGCTTATGGCTTTAAGTATAATTTTAACTATGGCTTAGTCAAAGTATTTGGGTTTATAGTTTTCTATTTCCATAGTGTATTTTGTCATATTTTAATTTTATGGTTTTCATTTGTTATGCCTTAAGAAATTCTATAATTACTTCTGAATCAATCAGGGTTCCAAAGGAAAGACACAAACCGCTCAAACTGAGTAATTTGAGAAAAGTTTAACAGAGTGCTTACTAAGGTGTGGATAGGAGAGTGTAGGGAAACCACAGAAGATAGCATTGTATCCCAGGGCTAGTAACAGAGAGCCCCATTGCTACTCCTAAGTGTAAAGGAGAGAGAATCCAGACAGTGCAGTGTGGACAAAGGCGCCTGGCTGAATCTGGGCTTTTGGATGGAGGAACACGATCAGTCTGGAGCAGTGCTACAGCAAGAGTGTCAGGGTAGTAAATCCCCAGTCTCACTCTCATACATTCCTTTTATCTTCTGCTGCAGCTGCCCATTGGTTGAACCCAAATGGAAGCCAGAGAACATGAGAGACACGTGATGCAGTCTAAACAGTTCAGCCGCAAAGCAGAGTCAGAGGGTGGAGATTACAAAAATGACTACAAAGTTTTCACATCTCTATGTGCTCCAAGAGATAGAATCTACTCCTCCCACCCCCTTGAATCTCACGTTGGCCATATGACTTAACTTTGGCCAATGGGGCATTAAGCGAACATGACACTAGCATAATTTTGAAAGGCACTTAACACTGGCACTTGCAAAACTATCCTCTCATAGTTTCTGAGACCTCTACCATCTTTGCTTTGTGAAGAAGTCTGAGCTAGCCTACTGGATGATGAGAGAGATATCTTACTAGTTTCTCCGGCATTTGGCCAGCTAGCACTCAGAAGCAGAGTGACCTGGCAGACTGGCAGCAGACCACAGAAACATGCATAAGCCCAACCAAGACTATCAGAACTGGCTAGGAGAGCCAACCCCAAATGGCTAACCTGGAGAATTGTGAGTTTAATTAATTGTTATACAGTAATAGCTAATTGATATAAGGGGCTAATGGAAAATATCCAGCACAAATTCCAAAAAAATTTATGCTTTGTATTTCACAGTTCTTTAATCCATACAGGAATTATTTTTTGTATGCTATGAGGTAGGAATCTAATTTGTCTTATATGTCTAGTCAATTGTCTCCAACAATTTATTGAATAGTAAACCCTTTCTTCACTGACTTCTAATGCTGCTTCAATTGTATATAATATATGTGCAGAGCTGTTTCTGGACTTTTAATTCTATGCCCTTTATCTGTTTGTCTAAGTCTGCATCACTACCACATGTTTTAATGATTATAACTTCATAATAAATCTTGATATCTGGTAGAGAAATTCCCTTCACCATATCATTTTTCTTCAAAACTCTGATGTTCTCAGTCCTTTACATAGCTAGATCAATTTCAGGATCATGCTTGTATTTAAATAAGAATTGAATTAAATTTGTAAATTAATTTGGAAAAAAGATATATTTATGATATTGCATCTTCATACTTAATAACATGATATGTCTTCGTTGCTATTGGGAATGATGTCTATTTTGTCTTTCTTTAGTCTTTAAAATATTAGCATATAGGAACATTACTAATTTTTGTATGTTGATCTTATATCCAGCAATCTGACTGTGCTCTCTTATTAGTTCTAATAACTTTATATATTCCTTCAGATTTTCTGTAAGGACAGTATTATAAATATTGGTAGTTTTTGTTTCTTTTTATCCAATTCTCTGACTCTTGTTTGTTTTTGTCTTATTGCATTTGTTAAGCTCTGCAGTACAATGTGAGTTGGAGGAATGAAAGTAGCTATCTTTGTTTAATTTTTTAATCTGTTAATGTGATATATATTACATCAATAGATTTTCTTTATTGAACATTGGCATTTCTTGGATAAATCAAACTTGCTCATGATATGTTACTTTTTAATTCACTTCTGAATTAAACATAACATTTACTCAGAATTTTTATGCTTGTTATTAGTAATTTTGCTGATAATTTTTGTATTCCAGACTGTTCCTGTTCATTTTTGCTGTCAGGGTTATACTAGCCTCATACAATGAGCTGGGAAACTTATCCTAATTATCTATTAGTTGAAGCATTAAGAGTAATCTATTCTTTGAAGGTTCTGTAAAATATGCTTTTTGAAATCCTATTAATTAGATTCAATGGTTAGTCCAAGTTTTCTTTTAATTCTTGAGACGTGCAGGAAAGTAATTGCTTTCTCCTGGCTTTGTTTTTCCATATGAAGGAAACTCTATTTATATAATGTCCTTAGCCTTGAGCTTCATCTCCACAATAACACCTCTACAGAGATTTGGATGACTGATGAGCTCAGCTCCTTATGGGTTCTTTCCATCCAGTCTTTCTGCCTACAAAATTTGTGATCTAGTCAGCTATCTCCCGCAAAATAAGCGAGTTGTATATCTGTTGGGGGAGCCAAGGTTGTCCATCTGTGTGATGATAAATAAATTATATTGAATTCAGGGGCAAATAATTACAAGTCCACTTAGCTGCAGACCAAAGCTACTTTCTCTAAACTGCTTCATCAGTAATAAATGTGATATTCTGACCTCCTTCTGCCTTCTTATGTTTAATGATAAAGACTTTAGAGGGGAAAGAAATGGTATTATTCTTTGACTGCTTCCCAAATTGGAACATTTGGTACATTGGCTGAATATTTTGAAAAGTAAATACAACTGGAGAAATTAAAGCTCTGGGGTGGCAAGCATTCATGGTTTATAGCTTTAGAGTCTTGAACTGGAATTTTGTAGCATCCCAGATTGTGCAATTGACTTTTGTGTGGATGTCTTCCTCAGGTGGCTTTAGTCCTTGGGCTTTTAGTAAGCATGGCATACATAGAATTGTGAACTTGCTTAATCGGTCACCACAGTTTATGGTAGTTTTGTCCTCAGGTGTTTGTTTTTTTGCAAAAGAGTTATTTCAGTTTTATTTTTTATACTGTTAAAAAGATATATATAAAACTTATCATTTTAACCATTTAAATATAAAGTTAGTAGCATTAAATATTTACATTATTGTATAACAAAAGGGCTATTTTAAAAAAATGGTGAACTTATTAAACAAGAGCTTCTCTGGTCTGGGTGTATGGATGCCTACAGATTGACCATGAATGCTGCACCCAACTTGGACTGATATTCTAGGAGAAATTGAATCAGAGATGAGATCTCCTGTTCCATTGGTCCAAATTAGGTCACATGCCTAACCTGAACTAATGGCTGTGGCCAGGAGCCAGAGTAATACTGTTGTTGTTTTAGACAGTGCCACATGGCTCACTCCTAGAGACAGGGGTAGCAGCATATGCTTTCCCAAATCACAGGGTGGCTAGGTAGGTGGGTAGGTAGATTAGATAGATAGATAGATAGATAGATAGATAGATAGATAGATAGATAGATAGATAGATAGATAGATGATAGATAAAGTTGTATGGGAGACAGAGCAAGCCCAAGCTAGAACTGATGCTGTAGAAGCAACAATGATGTCCCTTATAGCCAGTTCTTAAAGTTAATCAGTGATGAATATCACATGTATACTTTTTTCCCCACAAAATTAGAACCTTACTATGTAGCATCATTGTCTGATACAGTAGCTACTAGCCACATGTGACTATTTAAATTAAATTAAATTAAATTAAGTTAAATTAATTAAATTACATATAATTTAGCTCCTGTTACAGTAGCTACATTTCAAGTGCTCAATAGCCACACATGGCTGGTGACTACCTTATTGAACAGTTCAGATATCAAACATTTCCTTTATCACAGAAAATACTTTGGAGTTAAAACTTGGTAACTTGAAACCAAGTATTTGAAAAGTTTATCTTTTATGCCTGCAAAGTATTCCATTGAAGGTTGTGACAGCAATAATTTAACCATTCCCATGTGAACATTTTTAAGGCTGATAACGTATACCTAAATAAAATTCTAAAAATGTATACGAGAAAGGTTCCCCTCATCCTCACAAGCACTGAAAGTCTCATTTAAAAATAAATATTGCCAATTTGATGGGCAAAAGTAGATCCCAACTCTGTTTCTGTAAATCTTGGTAAAGTTGAATAATAACTCAATGTAATTTGTTACCTATCTCAAAGACGTGGGCATTCAGGGAGCCACAAGACGTTTTTATACCGTGCAGCATCGACATATTGTTGCCCAGAGTGTGGGAAAAAGACCGCTCGACATAGGGTAAAGCAACTGGGACAGGACGCACACGAGAGGTGGGGACCCCTGGGGCACGCAGAAGAGGGAAGATATGCAGAGCCGCAGGTGTTGAGGTGAAATGAGAGGAAGGAAAAACCTGGGTTTGGTTTAGAAGGTCGCTGAAGTCACAGCACATTTCATCACCTGGAGCTGTCCTCAGCGGCTGCAACTCGGGTCGCAGGCCGGGGTCGGGCGCTGCGGAGCATCCAGCGACTCCGGTGCCTGGCACTACCGCGACCCTGGGCCCGCGGCCGGAACCGCCAGGCGCCTCGCCCAGGCCGCGCCCCTGCGCGTTTGTGAGCTGGCCCCGGGTGACACTGCAACGCTCGGGGCGAGGCCGGGGCCTCCATTTAATTCCCCGTAGGGACGCGCGCCAGCCGCGGCCAGCAGGATAGAGAACGCGCTTCTGGGTTCTTGGCTTGCGCATCGGAATCTTCCGGGCAGATTGGGGTTCTGATTTAATTCGTCTGGGGTTGGCTGGAGCATTTGACTCTAACGAGCAGCCTGGTCGGAGAACCACTGGTGTGAGCACTGGTCCTCGGAAGTTTCCATCACGCTAATCAACAGAGTCCAACTGCGGACATAGTCGTGATGAGAGAGGTGCTTCTACCAGAGGTTTTGTTTTTCTGACCGCAGGGTGAACAGCAGGCGTTACAGGCACGGTGAACATGCCACCTAGTGACGTGAGGGACCCAGCTTGTCACTTCGACTAAATTGCTTCATAGAGTCCGACTTCTTTTTGCCTCGGTTATCCCCAGGCAATTCTTCAGGCTCAGCTGGACTTTCCAAACCATGAACCAAGCAGAAGGCGAGCGACAGAACCCAGAACTAACGGATCACACTTGTCTGGGGGAGGTGGCATTTGCGCCACTGTTTAAAGGGATACCCGGGAGCACGAGGATCTGGAGGCGGGTCTGACTTTGTAGCTAACCAGGATGAGCACTGAGGAGTGTAGGCAGGAGAGGTGGCTGAGCTTTGAGAAAGCGCCTGGGTGATTGTGACCTACCTTCTCCAAACATCTAAATAGCAGGACTAGTAAAGCTACAAGACTAAACACAGTATTAGAAAAACAGGAAGTATTTGTAGAATATGAGGGTGTAATTGAAGAACTAGATATAGAGCTTTTAGAAAAAAAAAACCAGAAAACTTAAAAAGGCTCTTGTGTGGTTTACTAATATCAGTGTCTAAACCAGAACAAAGCTAGACTAGTTATGTAGAGTAATAGTAAGCACAGCTGCTTTACACGCAGAAGGTCCTGGGTTTGAGGCCCATATAGGGAGCCCACCAGGCTCAGGCCATGTGTTGAGAGACTCGTGGCAGGAGATGCCCCCTATCTGCAACCATGCCTTCAGAGATCCAGTTCTTAAGGGGAGATGGCAACCTCCCTAAGTCAGAGGTGGAAGGGAGTAGGGGAAACTAAAGTTTAAATAATAATAAAATAAATAAAAGAAAACTAAATTAACTAATGAGTTTTTACCATGAGTGAAACAAAGTTTTCTAAGAAAATTGACACTTTAATTCATATCTTCTGATGAACACTATCACATCTATATTTCAAAGTGATGCTTAAAATATCCTTAGAGTGCAAGTTTAAACTTCAATGCATTATTATCCTTAGACTCATGTCAAAGACTCACCTGATTCATTTGCAGGGGCCTTTGTCTGTGGAATAGGGCACTTCCAACCTTGGCTGGTCACTGCCTCCTTGGTGAGATGTCACAGCCCTTTTGGTTATCAGAATAGTCAGCCACCACTTTTCCCAGCCCTTTTCCCTATCCTTGCTACTATTATCAAATTGTGTACGGACATCCCAACAATTCCTATCATCACCAAATTCCAACTTAAAGTTCAATAATGAATGCAATTAACTCTAGAATTTATGAGAAGCAGTGAAAGTCCCTTTTATGTAATTCTACATGTGTAGCTTTTTAGTATGCTTTTTTGTGGGTCAGAGTCTGAGTCATCTGCCTACTGAGTTAACTTGGTAACTCATAATTGGCAATATATATAATTTGCTGGTGTTTTGTAAGTCTGTGTTATATTTTTAAATTGATAGAATTGACATATAACATTAGTTTCTGGTGTACAGAATAATAATTTGATATTTGCATATATTGCAAAATGATAAGTATAGTTAACATCATCACCATAGTTACAAAATTTATTTCTCATGATGAGAGCTTCTGAGATCAACTCTTCTAGCAAATATATAATATGGTATTATTATCTATTGTTACCATGCTATATATTATGCCCCCAAGATTTGTTATAACTGAAATTCTTTATCTTTTGACCTCTTTCATTTATTTTCCCCACCTCCTGCCTTTGGGAAACCACCAATGTGTATTCATGAGTTCAAGTTTCCACATATAAATTAAGTTATACAGTATTTGTCTTTCTGACTGACTTCTCTTAATGTACTTGAGATCCTCCATGTTGTCACAAATGTCGTTTTCTTTTTATAGCTGAATAATATTTGTGTGTGTGTGTGTGTGTGTGTGTGTGTGTGTGTGTGTGTGTGTATCACATTAGTAACAATCCATTCATCCATTGATGGACACTTAGGTTTCATCTTTGTCTTGGATATTGTAAATATTGCTGCAGTGAACATAGGGGGGCGTATATCTTTTTAAGTTAGTGTTTTCGTTTCCTTCAGATAAATACCCAGAAGTGAAATAGCTAGATCATATAGTAGTTCTATTTGTAAGTTTTTGAGGAAACTCCAAACTCTTGCGTAGTAGCTGCACCAGTTTATATTCCTACCAACAGTGCATGAGCAATCCCTTTTCTTCACATCCTCATCACTTGTTATTTCTCCTTTTTCTCACTGCTATGAGGTGATATCTCATTGTGGTTTGACTTGCATTTCTCTGATTAGTGATGTTAAGCACCTTTTCATATACCTCTCGTCCATCTGTGTCTTTTTTGGGAAAATGTCTATTTAGATCCTCTGCCCATTTTTTAATAGGATTGGTTTTTTCCTATTGAGTTATATGAGTTCTTTGTATATTCTAGATATTAACCTTTAACAGATTTACAAATATTTTCTCTCATTAAATAAATTGCAGGCGTTGCCTTTTCATTTATTTTTTTGCCTTTTCATTTTATTGATGGTTTCCTTTGCTGTGCAGAGGCTTTTTAGTTTGAAGTAGTTCTGCTTGTTTATTTTTGCTTTTGTTGCCTTTGCATTTGGTGTCAAATCCAAAAAGTCATTACCAAGAGTGATGCCAAGGAGCTTACCCCCTACATTTTCATTTAGGATTTGTAGGATTTCAGGTCTTACCTTCAAGTCTTTAATCCATTTGATTTAGTTTTTGTATATGATGTTAGTGGTCCACTTTCATTCTTTTGCATGTGGCTGTCCAGTTTTCCCCAACATCATTCATTTATTGAAGATACTATCCTTTCCCCATTGTATATTCTTAGCTCCTTTATCACAAGTTAATTGACATACATGTGTGGGTTTATTTCTGGGTAGTCTATTCTATTCCATCTATCTATGTATCTGTCTTTGTGCCAATACCATACTGCTGGAAATACAGATAATTTGCTGGTGTTCCAGAAGTCTATTTTGTTTCATTCTTAATTGAGGGCATTAAAAACTGCTGCTTAGTGTATTCGCCTCCTTAGCATAATGTAGAGATGAAAAAACCTTCTTAGTATTAACATGGCAATTCATATTACCATCAATCATTGGAATGTAGGTAGTTTTCTTACTCCCTGCCTTCTTTTAGGGAGTTTAAATTCTAAGTTCTTGACTTATGATTTAAACTCCATATTAAATCAAAAGCAGATTGCGATTATCTTTACCTAAGAATTTTCAAATTTTATTCTTAACTGGAAAATAAGTTCCAAAACCTTTATGTCATGGTAACTCCTACAATAGTGTTTATCTAATTCAGCTTGGAAACTTTCTGTTTATCTTTCCTCATTTATACAATAATGTAAATATGAAATGATATATCTTCTCATTCATTTTATGACTGATTGTGACTGATTATGAATAAGAGAGGGAAAACTCTTAATTTATAGCACTTAGTAAAACTCTGTTTTAAACTGTTATACAACATAAAATGTGGTCTGTGAACATCCACATATTTTAAAATAGCAAATAACTTAACAAGCTAAAGTTCAAATAAAATTAATTAAAATCCAGTTTTTAACTATATATAGTTAAATACTTGTGAGTGAAATGGCTAAAATAAATAAAAAGCCAAACTGGCTTTTCTTCCTCCTAGTGGTTATGTATACAAAGCTGAATTCAATGTTAATTGAAAGCAAACAATCCAGAAAGAAAAAATGGCACACATTTGACTTTAGTAAAAATTATTTAGTTGTTTTTCTATCTGCAGAAGACTTATCATTTTAGGTTCATTCCCTTTCACTGCCCTACTGGTAAATATTCAGTAAATCCAAACGAAAAGTGTTAACAAGCATCGGTAAAATATAACTAGTCAGGCATCTTTAAAACATCATATACTATATTCCGAAAGTCAACAAATGATTCGCTAATTACTGATTTGGGATACTTGTTATTTCCTCATATAATTGGCCTAATTACATTATTCTGTAACAAGTAAAGCATTTGGCATGCTCTGGGGTAGACTTGTTTTAAAAACAATTACCTTGAGTATATATTATTTTTAACTATACAATTTTGTTCCATTTTTATGGTAATGTTAGAAACAATTATTTTTTTCCCCTGATGTTGAATTGTAGTAGTTTACTCCCTAGGCAGGTGGGGAAACTGTACCAATAAAGCACTGCAAATGAGAAAGTGTGGGCAGCGGGCTCATGCATGGATGGTCCTCATGTGGGATCATCAGGTCAAGAAGAATAAATTTTCCAGACTGCTTTACCGGAAGATTCAACCAATTTTCAGTACCCTCAAAATATATTCCCATATGTTATCTCAGCCCTGGGCCATCATTTTTATTAATGTATTTAGTTGAGTTTTATCATTCCATATAATTCAACTAATTTAGTAATGTTGTTTTGCATTTTATTAGCAAAGATTTTATTTCCTCATTTCTTAAAGTTGTCTGCATTTCCAAGCATATAACCTTTCTGTGATCTTCTCTGACTACTCCCCTTCGGAATTTAAACACTGACTTTAATTTCTATTAAACCTTTATAAACTTTTGGTAAATTTTCAACATCTGTAGAGCAAGTTGTAATTCTTTTCTTAATTTTTAAAATTTATGTAAATTTTTCCTTTTTAGATATACAGTTTTGTACAAGAGATTTAACAAATACACTGAATATCTGTCAATCAAAATCAGGAGACAGAACAGTTCTTTAACTACTTCAAATTCCTTCATGCTACCCCTTTATATTCCAACATCCTCTCACCCCAATCCTTAACCTCCGATATCCACTAAGTGCTTTCTGACTCTAGTTTTGCCTTTTCCAGAATGCCATCTAAATAGATGGGCATGCTACAGTATATAACCTTTTCAGCCTGGCTTCTTCCAGTAAGCATAATGCATTTGAAATTTATCCATATTGTCATCAATAGTTTATTCTTTTTTGTTGTTGAGTAGTATTCCACTGTATGTTTGTACCTAACTTTGTTTATTCACTCACCCACTGAAAGATATTTGGGTTGTTTCTGCTTTGGGGCTGTTATGAATAATTACATTTCCTTATGTATTATGAAAAAAGGAAAATATATCCTGTAAACATTTGCATACAGATTTTTGTGTGGACATAAGTTTTTGTCTCTTAAATACCTGGGAGTGGAATGACTGAGTGCTATATTTAACTAGGTGTATATTTAACTAATAATAAGCTACCAAACTTTTCCAAAATGGTTGTGCCATTTTGCTTTCTTATTATCCATGTATGAGTTCCGGTTGCTCTAAATTCCTTGATTCTTTTGCTTTCCTTTCTACTATGTACATTTAAAAGGCATTTTAAACACCTCTCATGATAGCTGTTTTAAAAATATCCATAAATGAATGTACTCTCTGCCACTTAAATATACTAGTCTGTTTTTCTCTAGTGATATTAAAGATTTTTAAATTTAATTTTTCCATATTAAATACTTAGTATGCATGATAGTGCCAAGACATTTCTTTTCTATACTGATACCCATTTTCCTGACAAGATTGCTCTACCTTTGCCCATTTCTCAAATGTTGGCATTCTTTGCTTGCTTCTCACTCTGCTCTCTTCCTAGATGGCTTTAAATCTGTTCCTAAAGTTTCAGTTATCATCTCCTGTAGAGCATTCTGAGCTTCAGGCCTGAGGCATCTCCACCTGCATGTCCTTCAGGCATCAGGAACTCAACGCTTATTTCTTCAAATCCTGCTCCTCTGTTCCCTATGTTAGACAGCATATGGTGCCATTTTCCCAGTTGCCAGGACAGAAAGAAGGGAATTATTTGCAACGCCTATTTCTTACTTATTTCTCATATCCAAATGTCACTGGGTTTTGTCAAAAACATTAATCCATTTCTTCCCATTGTTTTATGCTTTCTTACTCAGACTCCTTCAAGCCCTTCCGTGCACTGGCCCAGGATGACCTTTCGACACACAAATCTCAGCTAGTTAAGTCCCAAAGGCTCCTGTGGCTCCTCATGATCAAGGAATACATTCTTTAAGATTTGCTCCTTTAAAAAAAAAAACAAACTATCCAGCTATCTCTCCTTTATCTACTGCCTAAATTCAGAAGCCAGACTGCCAGATTTTGAATTCTAACACTACCACTTACTGCTTTTACCTTAAACGAACATAATAACCTCTCCACACACAGTTGTATTCAAAGTTATACAATATAATGAAAAGATTTATACCACTATGTGAGAAAGTTTGGCTCCTTTGCTTTTTCAAAGAGAGAAAGCAAATATCTTGTTTTTATTACAACCATACACCAAGTTTCTGATTCACTTACACACTGGAGCCAGGCCTGGATATGAATCTCAGCTCTGCCACTTATTAGCTATTTTTTCCGTGGCAAGCAACTTAACTCTGTTTCCTCTCTATATAATGGGAATAGTATCTGCCTCATAGTTATTGTGAGGATTAAATGAATTAATGTATCTAAAAGGTTTAAACAATGCCAGGCACATAGTAAGCACCATTTTAAGTATTAGCTATTATTATTATTATTTAACTAATGGAGAAGTAAGTCCCTAATTCCACCCATCCTTGGTGCTCTTCCAGTGAATCCTGAAAAATCAGCACTTCTATCACAGAAATTATTAGCACAATCAATGTATTCAAATTACTTTTCTTCCCTACACCCTAAGATGTCTGCAAGATATTTCTTTGCCTCAAACGTTCTGGCCTCTAAAAACTTAAGGCTCAGCCACCTTTGGCCTTAGGCCCTTTTTAGTCTGTTTACCACAGCCTCTCCAAACACTAGATATGATCCTAGAGGCATTCTGACTTTATGAATACAAATGTGAAATGAGATCATACCATCACAAATGAATTTTTGTTGAGAAAGTATTTTTTGTATGTACTCAAACCAATTTAATTTCTTGATCAGTTTTTTATACAGTACACAAAAACCATTTATATTTTTTTCGATTTTCATTTTACCAAAAATCATTTTCATTGTTTTTTCCCCACATAAATCATAAAGTAATTAATTGATTCATCAGTCATGTAATTCTTCCAATTACAGTTTTTGCCACTGAGTTCCTTAGAGTCAAATTAAAATATTAATTTTATTGATGTAATTCTATTAAATTTGGTCAATAACTGTGGGCAGTTTTACTTTGCTATATATTTATATCAAGTAATTTTTCTAGGGTCAATTTTGGCAACTTTTTTTTAATGTTCTTGTCATTTATCAGAATTTTGGCAACTTTTAATTTTACAAGATGCGATTCTTCAATATGACTTTCTCTAATACACTTATCATGTGCAGTGTTAGCGGTTCTAATTTTATTTCTACAATGGGAATTCATTTCTTGTGATTTGGATAAGAACTTATTTGAATTCACTTCTTCACTAAAAACTGTTAATCTCATTATCAGTTTTCCAGGACTATCCTTGAGGTCAAAACATGTCACCGTATTTCTCTTGCCCCTGTTACCTTCACATCATTCATTCCTATTTACCCTCTCAGATGCCACTCAAGCAGCACTTGCTCTGGGAAGCCTCTCCTGATCTCTAAGATTAGATCAAGTTTTCTTTCTTATGCTTAGATAGTACATTTTTTTCTTTCATCATAGGTATTAAAATTTATAAGTATACATTTCCACGAGTATTATCTTCCTCATTAAACTTTGCTCACTGAAGGCAGGGACTTTGTTTTCCTTACTATTGGATCCTGGTACATAAAAGGCACTCAAATTTTTTAAAAGAAGGATAAAAAGGAAAATGGTATCTTTCATCCCCAGTGCATATATAATGCCTGACCAATTCTAGGCACTCATTAAAAGGTGTTTGCATTTCCTCCTTATTGTCTGTTTCTGGTTTGTTATGGTCTCATTTTTTCCTCAATATTAATTTTTAAGGTTATTTTTGGATGGTATATATTTTTAAGTTTTAACAGCCACGCTACTCTAGTAGTCTCCTCGTCCCTTCTCTACAAGACTGCCATACTGTACAACTCCATATATTCTACAGCAGGGAGTTGCTTAATGTACTATCATTACATCCTCACCTCACTCTGAATGGAAAGCATTCAGGTACTTCCTAGTTAAAGTTGGTTATAACAGCAGTTCTAAACGCTAATCTATACATCAAAATCACATGGGATAGTTTAAAAACAGAAATGCTTGGGCCCCACCCTAAAATTATTGGGTCATAAAGTATTCAAACTTCCCGTGTGACTGCAGAGCCAGGGTTAGAAAACACCAGGTAGGAGCACAGAATGAATGTGAGAGAAGTGGTTAGACATTAATCTGGATGGGCAGGTGTGTGACAGAGTTTTAAGGGCCCTGTATTCAATAATAAAGAAGTGGAATTTAATTCAACATGCAGTGAGGAGAGTTTTCAAAGGCTAATGAAATAATCAGATCTATGAGAAAGGCTAGCTTGGTAGCAGTGTGACAGATAGGTGGGCAGGGTGTAGAGCCTGAATCGGGAGAGGAGGCTACGAGATACATAGTGAGGGATACATAGTGAGGACTTGAACTTGGGTGGTTGCTGTGCAAACAGGAAAGATGAGAATGAAAAATGACTAAAAAGGACATTTGATAAAACTTGATAAATGGAACGTGTAGAGTGATGAAAGAGGGAGAAGTTGAAGACCACTCCAAGATTTCCAGGCTAAGTAACAAAATGCAATTTGATGATATCATTAACTGATCAAAGAATACAAATGTAAAGACAGAAGAATGGAGCAAGTAGAAGAAACCAATTGTTTCCATCTATGATGAAACTGAAGTTCCTTGTGTAGGCCATGTAGGTGGAGCTAGAATAGCAGGAAACTGCAAACAAGGTCTAGAGTTCAGTAGAGAGGTTAAGGTCTGAGTGTCATCAAGATTTTTGGTAACAGCTGAGACCATAGGAATGGATGAAATTGAACAAGGCATTGCCTATGTATCATCAAAGTACTTAGCACAGAATTAAATCAGATTTTATCATTAAACTTAACCACATAATCTTAATTTTAATAAAGCTCAGGCAGAGCACCATTAAAAATAAGCAGAAGTTAATGTGTAGATAATGCTATATTAAATTATCTGCAATCTGTAGAACTTTAAATAAGACTATGTATATCTGAACTTAATTAGAACACATCAGTCTATTTAGCTTGAAAAGATTAGTTTCTGAGCTTGTTATATAGCAGATATCATCTATGATATCAGAACTCCCCTAAATGAAACAACCAGATATTTGGTGATCTACTTCCTACAATGTAAAAACAACATAAATAAATCATTAAGCCAACTCATAAAACTACAACATGAACTTAATAAATGCAACTATGAATATCTAGAGATTGTCATTTAATCGGCGTATCTATGTACATATGTGCTTGTGGGCCAGGTAGTTTTATGTAACTTACTTAACTTTAATAATCCAAATTCATTATTGGGTCTGGAACTGCTTCAACAGAAAACAAACCAAAACCTAAGATTCCCAGGCCCCACTACTTCCAGAGAGTGAATGAACTTGCCTAGAGTGAGTCTCTGAAATCCTCCTTTTTAAAGAGGTACTCAGGTAATTATAATGCAGGGCATTCAAGAACTATACGTTGAAGACTAGTTTATACTAGATCCATTTTAAACTCTAAAAAAACATACTGAGAAATGTTCACAGATTAAAGAAAAATGTTCTAAATAACACTTTTATGGCTTAAGTAGAAAATCTATTTATTCAAATCATGTTGACTTTCATGTATATTTTGAAATGACAAAGTTATAGCAAAGCTATCTGTATTTTAATTTCATCACATTCCACTCTAAATTCTTTACCATTTACCAAAAATAATTTTTTTATAAAGCTTACATTTTTTCTAATATTATACAGACTATCAATCTATACTTTTTTCCTGTGTTTCTCTGAAAAATTAGAATAGCTTATGAGGATATTATATAAAACTAACTGGTATATTACACACCAAACATTAAGTACAGATTCTGTACAATGTAACAGTATACATATATATTACAAGAGACTAAGTGCCTTGTTAAAAGTAATAGTTTAAGAAATCTTTCATGGAAAAAATCTGTATCACAAAATGTGGTGGCTTAAGTATCAGCTGCTTTCCTCTCATGAATTTCTTTCAGTAGGCATTAACTGTCCATTTAGCTTCATTAACAGTTTTACCACGAGGCCAGCCTACAAAGTAAAACATGTTGATAATAAATGTAAAACCCGTCAGATGAGTAAATTACATACATGGCAGTGGGCAGTTCCCTAGCTATTTGAAAAAGAACTTTCTTTTCAGGAGGCAGCTTGCCAAGAATAGAGTATTTACTCAAGCCTTTGAAGGGCTTGAAGAAGTGACCTATAAGAAGTGCATATAACTAGTGGCTCAATAGGATACTAGTCAAGAAGAGGGAAGGACTACCTCATAACTTGATAAAAGAGACAGGGAATACTGATCAAAATTTTTTTTAATGTAAAAAAAAAGAGTTTCATTGTTGTAAAACTGAAATAAATTATTCAGATAACTTTCTGCCTTTGTTTGCTTACAAAGGCCTGCCATTTCTCCTTGGTCTTAAATATTTTCATTTCATATCATATTAGCAGATTTCTTTAAGTAAAATATATTGTCATTAAAAATAATTTTACTAATATAGTAGTTCATTATTAGAAGTCCAGAATAAAGGATAAGTACTTACCTGTTTTGTGTGAACTATAAAGCTCATTTTATTTTCCATACTATGGATCTGAAAACATGTATCAGCATCTCCCAACTGCCACATGAAACAACCATACTTAAGACTGATAAGTAAAGCCTACAACACAATTAGAAATTGTTATATTAAAATATATATTAAAAACACCTATCTTCTCTTACTATCTACACTTATCTAGACAGGTCTAATTGCAGAATAAAACCTATTCAAAGTGCCACACTAACCTCACACGGCCTGTAGTACAGTTACATATATGGTAGCCTCTCAGGAGACTGAGAGCAATCATATTCTTTGTATCAGATTGACAAAAATTTTTAAAGATGCCATTTCTGTAGTATGTATGTGTACATATGTACACACACAGGAATATTATTCAGCCATGAGAAAAAGAAATCCTGTCATTTGCAACAACATGGATGGACCTTGAGGGCATTATATTAAGTGAAATAAGTCAGATAAAGACAAATACCATAGGATATCACTTACATGTGGAATCTAAAAAACTGAACTCATAGAAATGGAATAGAATGATGGTTAGCAGGGGCTGGTAGGTGAGTAAAATGAAAGGGATGTTGGTCAAAGAGTAAAAACGTTTGGTTATAAGATGAATGAGTTCTAGGGATCTCAATGTACAGCATGCTGATTATAGTTAATAGTCTACTATATACTTGAAAGTATATAATAGAGATCTAAAATGTTCTCAGTATAAAAAGGAAATGGTAATTGTGTATTGTGTTGGAGGCATTACCGAATGGTATGGTGGTAATAATGTTGCAATATATAAGTGTATCAAATCAGCATGTTGTATACCTTAAACTTATAATGTTATGTATCTCAATTAAAGCTGGGGAAAAAGGATTTCCATTATATCAGTGACTTTTAAGAAAATTAAATGTACTACAAGTTTTTACTCTCCGTATTTTAAAACAATTCCATATACTTTATTCAGTACCTTTTGAATATTCACATAGTACTTTCAGATCTAAAATTTATGTAATAGAGGTAATATGCTGATGCAATTTCATCTCCCTGAAAATAAGCATACAGATACATATATATTATAAAAATAAGTATAATTAAAAAATTAATAATATACTCTTCATAAATTCAACAGAACTTATTTAGAGCAACCTATTCCTACATTTACTAATATAATGGTATATTTAAGTAGACATTCACTATAGTCTTTTGATTATTTTTAAATAATTTTCTCTTAGCAGTAACTTGCATTTTCTTGCCCTAAAAATGTATTTTTGTATACACATATACAAAGTGTTCATCCCATCCTTTAATATGTATGTTTAGAAACATTAGGTCTATGGCCATGCTACCCTGAACATGCCTGATCCTGACTGATCTTGGAAGCTAAGCAAGGTCAGGCCTGGTTAGTACTTGGATGGGAGACCAACTAGGAAGACCAGATGCTGTAGGCATTAAAAAAAAAAAAAAGAAACATTAGCTTTTTATGATTAACAGTTCTCAACATATTGACTGTAAATAATAAACTAAGGATATACTAAAAAGATAATGGTTTAGGGCATTTTTAAATTGAGGTTCTATAAATCAAACAGTATAATTAATTTACATGAATGTATATCATGAATAATGGGAAACTAATGACATTCTTTTTTATAGAATAGCTATTGTAAAATATAACTTTATCAACAGAATATGCTAAAGTAGCTATTTACCAATGTGCACACCGAAACATTGAGTCAAAATATCATAATACCTTAAACTGCCTATCTTTTTGATCAGTCATTGAAAATTTGTTTAATCAAGAGGCAGGAAATAATCCATTAATATAGCCTCAAAACTGTTCAATATAAGAAACAAATACATCTGTGGTATAGGAACTCAATTATGTGGAAGTCAAATTATCAATAAAAGTTCTGAGACCAGAAGTTAAATATAGAAGTTTTGTTATTAAAAGACAATGTACAGGGAAAAAGGAATTCTTGAGAAATCCACCATAATGAAAACAGCTAGACTTGTAGAGCCAAAGAGTCCACATGGTTTTAAGAACTCTATCTGCTTCAGAAGGAAAAAGTAGCTCGCATTATGAGGTAAAACCTACAAAGGGCTTGGTGAGGGAAGCACAAGAGAAATGGCAGGGATAGTTGAGAGCAGAAAAGGGAAGACCACAGAAGTCAGAACTATATAGCCAACCAGGACAGATAGGAGAAACACTGATGGCACAAGTGATCAAGAAGAATGGCACTATGTGGGTATTTAAATAAGCAATTTTATTTTAGAAGGCTATTATAGTCAATATAAAATGACATCAGCAAAGAGTAATGCTTTCATTAGAGTAAAATAACACAGTCTATTTACCTATTCAATAGCATCAACATTTTATGTAAGTAGAACAGACAAGTCTCTGATGAACATATGAAACTGGTTGAGCTATGTTTTCTAATGAGCAACTTTCATTATTTCAAAAAGAAACAAAATATAGAAGGTAGAAGTAATAAGTATAAAAAAAAAATCCACAGCTGTCTTCTATGGCTTTTCCTGAGAATCTCTAATGCTATTGTGTCCCAGGTAGAATTTTAACTACAAATGAAGATTGTTTGCAGATGAGTATGTTGACTCTATTTAAACAAGCTTGTCAAATTTAACCCTAGCAGATCCTGGTGAACCTAAGACAAATGAGGACAAGCTGATTGCTCCCACTTTTAATGATTAGAAAATGTAATCATTTTAGAACTTTTGTATGTGCTATTACTAGTGGCTTACAGAACCCAAGATAATGACATGGACAGAAAACACTGTTCCCCTTGGGTTTAATCACCTTTTTATGTACCCAAGGACAGCATTTCTATTTATATTTCTGAAAATTGAACATTTTGCCCTAAAAAAAGTACACCATTGAGATAGTATCATCCTCTGTCTGATACCATCTCACTTAACTCCTAGACCAGAAATTATTCATAATATCAAATGTTATAAGATATTGTTAAACCATTATTTGAATACTATATAAAACTTTTTACTGTTGCCTAAACTGGGAATGCTACCAAATGTCAAACAAAATAAGTTTAAAGAAATGGCTCAGTGTTACTCCCACAGAATCACCATCCAGTTCAATGAAGAAAGTTTTATAGATGCTGGTATAAAATACTCTGAAATAGTAGAGGAAAACTTTTTTGAAATAGTGAGGGAAATTTCTCCTTTATTTTCTTTAACAGGCTTAGTATGTACAATAGAAACAGAAAAGTGGTTACAAGCTACTAAGAACCTATTTTGTATAAGTGAAACAGTCTACACAGAAAGTAAGCAGAATGACCCAAAAGCAAGCTGACATCAGAGACTTCAAAAAGTCAAGTTCCAGGTCAGTTACTGAAGTCAGCCCTTATTCAGCCTTATGTCCCTATATATTCTCTATCTTTATTCACAGGCCTATCTAACAGTAAAGTAAGGATGATTCTGAGCTATCATCAAATGACTAAAACTATGATTAGGAGACTTCTAGAAATTATGTGATTACAGAATAAAGACTTATAAAAATGATGAAAATAAAAATTTGGCTTATGATAAAATTTCCTAATCTAAAATGTTTTTAAATGCATAAACTTAGTATGTTAAAAATAACTGATAACTAACCCCATATTTTAGTGACTTTGATTAGAATAAGGAGTACAATACAGTCAATAGAGTAGCAAGCCTCTGATTAAAAAGCCGTGAAGCATTCTAATAGGTATTCATAATCACTTTCACTCTTCTCACCGTCCCCCAAAAGTTTCTTATAACTAATTCTAATTTTCAAAATGAAGCTCTTATATTAGATGTTATATTTTCCTTTTTTAATCTGTATTTTTTCATACAAATCGAATTGATTTTTACAATAGGTAGTATAATCACAATTCAATTTATTTTTAAGCTGTAAATGGTATATAGTGAAAAGTCTCCCTCCTACTCTTACCCCCGGTTACCTGGTTCCCTTCTCTAAAGAGTTCAAGAGTCTTCTTATTGCATATACAAGCAATACGTATTTATATAAATATAGTCTTCACTTCCCATTTTTTTAAAAATTAAGGTATAATCAACATATAACATTGTATTAATTTAAGGTGTACAACATAATGATTCAATATTTGTATATACAGCAATACAATCACCACAATGAGTCTAATAAACATCTGTCACCATACAATTGCAAACATTTTTTTTCTTGCAATGAGGACTTATATGAACTACTTTCTTAGCAACTTTCAAATATGCAGTACAGTATTATTAACTATAGTAACCATGCTGTACTTTACATACCCATGACTTATTTACAACTGGAAGTCTGCACCTTTTGACCCTCTTCACTCATTTTGCCCACCCTCCAACTCTCTTCCCCCACTGACAACTACCAATCTGTTCTATTAGTTTGGGAAGTGTTTTTTTTGGGGGGTGGGGGTGGGGTAAGATTCCACATGTAAATGAGATCAAATGCTATTTGTCTTTCACTGTCTAACCACATCATTTAGCATAATGCCCTCAAGGTCCATCCATGTTGTTGCAAATGGCAAAATTTTATTTTTTTTTGTAGCTGAATAATATTCCATTATATAAATACACATATACCACATTTTCTTTAGCACTCATTCATCAATAGACTTTTAGGCTGTTTCCATATCTTGACTATTGTAAATAATGCTGCACTGAGCATGGTGGTGTGTGTATGTATGTATGTGTGTGTGTGTATATATATATATATATATATATATATATATATATATATTTAAGTGTTTTCTTCTTCAGATAAATACCCACTTCATTTTTATGCAAAGGGTAACATATTACATATGGTTCAGCACCTTGCTTTTTCCCTAAATCTATCTTGGAGATCATTCTACACAAAAATATTCTTCACTCTTTTGTATGGCTGCAAGGTTTTAGCCCTCTATTGATAATAATTAAATTTGCACAACCCCCTCCCCACCAATCTTTTGCTATTACAAATGATATTGCAATGAATAGTCATATATGTGCCATTTCTAGATTTTTTCATGGTACCGTTACTTTAGATATTATATAATGTGACTGGTCGAAAACAGCTGAAAAGTTGAAAATCTACCTTAGTTTCCATGTTGAGGAGATGAAGTCCTTTTATATTCACTCCTACATACACAGGTATGACTTTATGATTGCTGGGGCTTGCCTTTGTAAATATCTGTCCTGTGAAAAAAGCTGCTCCATATGTAGGAATTTCCCAACAATTTTGTAAGAACATGCGCTGAAGGTGGTGCATTTCTTTACTGACACCCTCACTTGTACTAAGATTCTAAAACCAAATAAAGTAAAATAAAGAGATGTGAAGGAGAACATACTTTTGAGAATCCAAATAGGTCAAAAATCAAGGCTGTCCCTAAAGAAGAATAAAATCATGTGACACCACAGGAGCAGTTTTTTTTGAGATATATATTTAAAAAAAAAATATATATATATATATATTTACATATAAATATATCAAGGTCTAAAATATTGTTTATCTATTCTATTACGTTTTTTATGGGCAGAGAGAGTGTATTATTTCATGATTTTTAATCTCTAGCCCTTAACACAGTATCCAGCATATAGGAGGTATTCAGCAAAAGATTCTACATTATTAAAAATAAAAATATCTTGTTGGTTTCAGTTTCAGGAATGTGAACCAGAAGACCCATTTTTAATTTCAGGACTATATATTTTATGTACACATGTTAAAATAATACTAACAAAATTTCAAGTAGGCTATAAAATGCCTTTTTAGTTCTATTAAACAGCTTACCTTATATTCATGAAGAATTCGGTTTGTCCAGTGAGGTGCCTTACTTTTCAATTTGGTAATAGGTACAATGGATTTCAGATTTTCTTCACTGTAAGCAAATATGCCAACATCTTTTAAATAAATCATCTTCAGTAGCTGAAGTAATATAATCATTTAAACACAAATAACTTTAAGTAACTTGATTTTTGAGCTAAAAATACATTATAAAATATCATAGAACTCTAAAAATTCTAAGCAAAAGCCACAATCCTAACATTGCTTAATTTAGAGGAATGTTTCTTTCAATAACCACAAAATATTTTTGAAAATTGAAGACCACAATAAACTTAATATGTGCTAAAATCTCAGTGTTTCTTTGTCAACATGAAAACACAAAACTAGTTTTTGTGGTGGGATTCTTAAATCCGCTTTATATCATTTTCCTACTACTTAAGTCAGGTTTTAGTGAACTTATTTAAACATATAGTAAAGAAAGATAAATGTAAAAGATTTAAGGATTATCAAACTATAGTTAAATATAAGAAAAACTTTGGAGAGAGTATAGATAGTAAAGGATGCTTTACCATACTTTTTCCCCTCTTATTCCATGGCTGTATTATGGGTGTCCCTCAGTATCCATGGAGGATTGATTTCAGGAACCCCAAGGATGCACAAGTCCTTAGCCCTCCACATGCATGAGTTCAGCCTGTGATTGGTTGAATTTGTGTGCAGAACCCACAGATATACAGGGCTGACTGTATTTAATTCCAAACTAATGTATAAATATTTCTTAAAAACATAGTATTTCTAAACTTTCTTGGTTAAACTGAATCTTTAACATTGAACAAGACCACACATTTTATTAAATACTTACTTTAAGAAACCTTGCTTGTGTTTCTTACTCTCATAATTTCCATAAACTATTTGCAACAGCAGACTTGCCAATGTTATCAGTTTGGCATCAGGAGCTGTATAAAAGCCCTTCAGTAAATTATATCTGGCTTCATCAAAGAGAATAAGAATAGCCAGTGCGTCTTCAATCTTAAAAGAAAAAGTGTAACTTCATTATTAGGCTATGATTTTGTTACAAATGTACTTGTCACTTTCTAATATGGAAAAGCATAAGCTACATATTTATATATAAATAAGCTGTTATTGCTTAAGATCAGGGGTTGACAAATTTTTCTATGAAGGGCCAAAGAGTAATATTTTAAGCTTTGTGAGCCATATAATCTTTTATATCTACTCAGCTACCACAGTACAAAAGGAGCCACAGACAAAACATCAACAATTGGATGTGGTTGTGTTCTAATAACTTTATATATGGATACTGAAATTTGAATTCATAAAATTTTCATGACATGAAATGTTCTTTTGAAATTTTTCAACCATTAGTAGCTTGTAAAATATACAAAATATATAAAAATAGGCAGCAGGTCAGATACAGCAACAGGCCATAGTTTACTAACCTCTGATTTACAGTCCAATAAAATTTTCATAAGTTTATGGATATGGATAATTTCTACCACAAGTTTACTTAAATTCTTTATATTCCACACACATTTTTCTATTATTTATGCTTCATACAAAATAGTAGAAGATTTCAAAGAAGATAAAAGGTGTGTTAATTCACAGAGGGAAACATGTAGTTTAAAAAGGTTTAAGACAAACATTTTTTAAAAAATACTTTGCACTTTCAAATAACATGAAAGGAGAGAATATGATTTTTTTTTAGGTTTTAAAAACTTCAAGGTTTCACTTTATCTGATAAGATTAACAAAGATTGAAAAATGCTAGCCTACAGAATATAGTTCTATTTGGAAATAATCAGCAATTATGGAGTTTCTAAATGAATACTTAAAATATTTCCAAATATAGCTTAAAATTATTCAAATTTCTATGGTAAAGATTATTTTTGTCAGGCTAGCTACAGTAATACTTAGACTACTCCATTTAACATTAAAAAAAAACAATTTCATGGGGAAAAAATGATGGAGGGGATTATTCTAGAACAAGAGACTAAAGAGATGATAAATACAAAGCATTGAACCTTGACTAGATCCTACAAATGGGAGTTATAAAAGACTTTGAAACAATTAGGAGAATTCTGAATATGGACCTGATATTGAATGTTATTATGGAAATATTAATTTTATTAGGTTATAAATAGTATTATAGTATATAAGCATGCTCTTGGGAAATGCATGTTGAAATATGGAGGAAAGAAGTGCCATAACATCTGCAACTCTTAAATGGTTTTCAAAGATGAGAAATGATGAGGCAAATGTAGCAAAATAAATTGTGTTTTAATAAATTGTATATAGTGTGAATTTTATAACTTTTTCAACTATCCTATAGGTTGTTAATGACTTCAAATAAAATGTTGGAAAAAATTGAAACACACACTTTTCTAATAAAAATTGACAGTAAATTTGAAGAGTTTGAGTAAAAAGTTATAATTCTTAATAGTATGTTCAGTGAGTATTAGTTAACAATTTTTCTTTGTAAGTTAAATCAGGCTATTTTATCTGAAAAGAATGATGCCAACCAATAAATGCAATTCTTCTATTTTCCAGATGGTACAAATAGTAATTCCTTAATTTCAAAATGAGTGAAACAATACAACTACTTTACCAAATGATCGTGATATTCCGATTTACCTTCAGTACTTACTAAGTCTTGCATCTTTCACTTGAGCCCACTATCTATTATTTATAACATAATTATGCAATTTATCATCCGAGCAATTTATCATTGCTCTTTTTCTCTAATAGCCAACTTTTAAATATTTTAAGGTGAAGCAGGAAAATAGACTGAGTATACTTAGATTATTTGAAGATTTCATGGATCTAATATTTTTAAAACTGTGGTAAATACATATAGCAGAAAAATTTGTCATTTTAACTATTTTAATATATAATTCACTGACATTAATTACATTTACAAAGTTGTGCAACCATTTCCACAATTTTTTCATCATCCAAACAAAATCCGTAACCATTAAGCAGTAACTCCTTATTCTCCTCCCACCACACACCTGTGGCAACCCCTAATGTAGTGTCTTTATGAATTTTCTTGTTCTAGATATTTAATGTAAGTAGAATCATAATATTTATCTTTTTGTGACTGGTTTATTTCACTTAGCATGTATTTAAGGTCCATCATTGTTATGGCATGTATCAGAACTTTATTCCTTTTAATAGCTGAATAATATTCCATTGTATGTATATACTACATTTTGTTTATCCATTTATCTGTTGGTGTACACTCTGTTTCCATCTTTTGGCTATTGTGAATAATGCTGCCATGAATACAGACAAACAGGTTTCTTATTTTCAGTTCTTCAGGTATATAATAACAGTTAGGACCTGGATCATATGGTAATTCTTAGTTTTTTGAAAAACTACTTAAATTCTTTTCCACAGTGGCTACACCAATTTACACTCCTACATGCAATGTACAAGGGTTCCAATTTCTCTACATCCTCACCAACACTTGTCATTTTCCTTTATAAATTTTTAATATTATAGCCATCCTAGTAGGTACGAATTGGTGTCTCATTATATATCTTCACTGGAAAAATGTTACTCAAGTCTTTTGCCCATTTTAATTGGGTTGTCTTTTGTTATTGAGTTGTAGGAGTTCTTTTTTTAAAAAGTAATTGGGGTGACACTGGTTAATAAAATTATTTGTTTCAAGTATACAATTCAATAAATCAACATCTGTGTATTACATTGTGCGTTCATCACTCAAAGTTCTTTATATGTTCTGTAAAGTAAACCCTTTTCAGGTATGTGATTTGCAAATATTTTTCTCCCATTCTTAGGTTTCTTCACTTCCTTGATAATGTCCTTTGATTTACAATGGTTTTCATTTTGATGAAGTTCAATTGATCTATTTTTTCTTTTGTTATTCATGTTTCAGTGTCACACATAAAAACCCATTGCCAAATTTAAGGACATGAAGATTTACCCACATGTTTTCTTCTAAAAGTTTTATAGTTTAATAAGTTTTGAAATGGGGACATGTGAATCCCCCAACTTTTTTCTCTTTTTTAGGACTGTTTGGGCCATTCAAGGCTCTTAGCAATTCCATATGAATTTGAAGACTGCCTTTTCCACTTCCACAAAAAAAGGCTACTGGAATTTTGTCAAGGATTGCATTGAATCAGTAGACCACTTTGCTAGTATAGCATCATAACAACATTAATTTTCTTATCCTGGGATAAGATGGGACGTCTTTCCAGTTACTTAAGTTTTCTGTAATTTGTTTTTATTTTTGTAGTTTTCATTGTACAAGTCTTGCACCTCTTTTGTTAAATGTATTCCTAGGTATTTTATTCTTTTAATGCTATATAAATGGATTTCTTAATTTCCTGTTTTGGGTTATTTGTGCTGGTATATAGAAATAAGTGAATTTTGTACTCTACAACTTTGCTGAATCCATGTATTAGCTCTAATGGCTTTCTTGTGGATTCTTTGGGATCCAAAATATAGGATCATGTCATTTGTGAATACAGATAGTTTTACTTTTTCCTTTCCTGAATGTCCTTTTTTTTTGCTGTGGGGGGGGGGGTGGCAACCAATTTCTCTGGCTAAAATGTCTAGAAATATATTACACAACAGTGGTGAAAATAGGCAACCTTATCTTGTTCCTGATCTTAAAAGGAAATCTTTCAGTCTTTCACCACTGAATATGATGTTAGCTGTCTATTTTTCATAAACACCATGTATTGCATTGAAGTTCCTAGTTTTCTGAACGTTTTACCATGAAATGGCATTGGATTTTTCTCAAATGCTTTTTCTTTGTCAACTGAGATGATCATACGGCTTTTTTCTCTTTCTATTTGTGATTCTAACACATTTTAAATGAATAATGAAGATTTTAGTTTTGGGTCCATTTTATACAAATTTTTATATAACTCCCAGCATATTTAGCTGAAACAATCAAATTTATCTTTGGTTTGATAATATAAGAGGGATAGTATGAGTAGTCAGGCACAAAATATTTACCAAGTTTGGACATGTCATTGAAATTTTCATGTGCTGAAATTTGCTTAGCCTTGTTTAATATTTCCTTGAATTAAGAATCAGGAAATGCATTGTATTCAGTTATTAGATCTTGGAACTCCTCCCACCACCCCAATTTTCATAGCTACCACTGTATTAAGATCATATCTAGTTTAACTTGTAATCTCTCTCTTATGTTTCTTCCTTGCCCACTCATCCTTCAAATGGCATTATCTCATTTCTCCTCTAATATTTACAGTAATTCAAATCCAAACATACTTGTCTGGAATAGATCTTTTTACTAAATGTAAACTGTTTTCTCCTTTTTTTACAATCTATATAGTTCTCTACTTGGGGGTTGAAAACAGCTACTGACTGTTGAAAATAATTTTTCATGGCCCCTTTGCAAATATAATCTTCTCCACCTAGAATGTTTTCTTCTATTCTTCTCCCACACCAAGTATTATCTCTTTGCTCCTTTGAAATCTATACAACTGATTAGCCCTTTATTAAGTTTATCTTTGACACTATACTTCCTTTCTAACTATTTTATTTTTTCTGTATAATCTGTCTTCCATCTGGTTGCTAATTCTCTTTAGGACAGAGTCTCTTATTTATTTATTTATTTTTTGTATTCTAAGACAGTGGAGGTAAAAACAGAAAAACCATCCAGGGGCTTTGTAAGTAGACTGACTCAAATTCTATCACTTACCACAGGGATGTGAGGACTGGACAAAAAAACAGAAGTAAACCCTACCTGTACAGAAGAGCACAGTTTTTGCCTCTAGTACCTACAATAAGAACTTATGAATTTTGTACATTTAAACGACTATAAATTAGATTTCCAAGCAAACCTTTTTTTCAACTTCCAAAGGAAGTCTCACATCTCTTCTTAGGAAAAGCTGTGGTGTTTCCCTTTGGGGATCCAAATTAGTCAATTCAGCAAGTATTTCTGGCCAGTCTCGAACATGTTGCAAAGGTTTATGATAAGGTTTGAGTTGAAGACCTGAAAAATATTTTTTCTTTTATAAATGATAATGTAAAAATAAATCAATTATATCAACACATAGAAACTTTCTTTTTATTACTCTCTCTGCACTCAAGTACTGAATACACATAAAAAGGTCTACCGTTAAATCAAGATTGACTCTAATCAATATAACTATCTATTTGGAGGTTAATTGCTTTTGTTTTTAAGAATATAAGAATTAGGAGAATTCTTAAATAAAATTTATTAAATCTATTTAAGACTCTTAATTCCATGATAGCCTATTTAATTATCATATAATCAATAGAATTTGGGTTAAAAAATACAATTAAACCATTAGATAACAAATCCCAACAACCTCAATGAAATTCCTTATGTATTTGTTGTACTTTGATTGACAAATCTATAGTGACATTAGGTTGATTTTAAATAAAAAGATCTGATTGAAAACTAATATAAATAAAAATATTTTTGTATTATTTTGAGCACTGAAAATAAAAGCAAGTTGGATGACCACCACAATTAATGGCATTCAAATCAAATTCCATTGCCAGAAGAAATATTTTGTTTCTACCACTAAAATATTGTTTTGATGAAGAGGCTTATCTTTTTTTAACCGTATTTTTAACCGTGAGCATTAATAACACTATCATTTCAAAATTTAAAAGACAGTAATAAACTGATACTATACTGAAATTTACCAACTCTCAGAAATTTACCAATTACTCTCAGAAAGTTTCATACAACAAAATATCTTTCTTACTGAGGTTTTCTGAACAGATCCAAATAGTGAAATATTGCTGTGTTTCTTGAGAGAGACGCATGCCTTCCATTATCTGCTGCACTGTAGTATTATTTCCATGCTTCAGCTCAACAGAACGGTATGATCCATCCATTCTGTATATTCGAACTTTTTCATACTAGTACAAAGAATAATATATTACACAACCTAGTTAGAAATTATACACTCCAATCCAACAAAATGCTTTAATTTCAACTTCTTCTGCTTTATTTATTATAAATCTCTCATTGAAAATATCAGAAAAACTGCTTCAATTGAGAATCTGCTGGCAGCATGTTTAAAAATTTTACTTCCATTATTTATATTTTCTAAAGTTTTCCTCTGGATATTCCATGGTCAAATAAGTTTCAGAAACTAAGGCAAATAGCTTTTTAAAAAAATCAACCTCAGAGGATATTTTAGAGCTGTTAATGTATAATTAAATATCGGGGGGCGGGGTACAGACTGCTTAACTAAATCTGGCGTTAGTCAAGTACCTCATGAGTCTAGTGGGCCACAAATTATACTGTAGAAATGTGTACCAGCAATAATTTATCCTAAGAGGAATCTATGATAGAAAACGTTGGAGGTAAAAGTTATGGAACAATGGACCTTATGCCATCCCAGAGAGAAGTATTTTCAATACATTTTTATTGTTACAGGAAGTAATTAAAGACTTCATACAACTTCCAGGACAGTTCATTTTGGGTAAAATTAGCTGATTTCTCTTATCTTACACATTGTAATAAAAAATTATGCTAAGAAAATAAAAATGTTTCAATTATACAATTAGAAAATAAACTGCAATGAAGTAAAAGGGTGTCCAGATCACTTATCTATTTTCTTGCCTTTATCTTGTGCTCATGGAATGTTTAGACAAAATGTGTATGAGCATATGTGTAATTCTCCTTAAAAAGAGAGATCATATATTCTTTATCATTTATTACTTTTACTTTTAGCATTTCATGATGTTAAATTAACAGAAATACTCAACAAAGACGTATTGTCTAGTTGATGGGAATGTCTTAGACATATGGGTTATGTTTGTTGGTATCAAACTTATCCTTTATCTGTTGTTATAAATCCTTTTATCTGGTTTGCAAGTTTTCAAAGTTTTTAAATTCATCATAGTTTTATCACACTAATTTTTAGGTATACGTTGAGTTTTTTCTAGTTGTTAATTCTTCTCTATGTTAATGGTACTCCTAACTATTTTGACATAATTAGATGGAAAAGCCAAGTTGAACTGGCAAAACAAAGAGCTAGAAAATCACCTATTTTAATCCATTTACTTTCTTAAGGAGGAAATGAATCTGTAATAGATAAGTAACTTGCTGAAACTAAATTAATAATGTGTAATGTCAATATTTACAAATACAAAATATTGCAAAGAAGGCCTACGTAGAAAGGTATGCTTTAATGACTAAAAGGCAACTTTTAATTAGCACACCAAGCATAGAGATAATACAGGAAATTAGGTTAATTTTAAGTTATTAAAAGACTTATTTATACAAGTTTCATTTTGTTATGTAAGAATAAATGCCTGAATGTTAGGCATGATAACAAATTTAATACCTATGGAATATAACCATGAGGTTTTATAAAAGCAGTAAAGAAGCCACCCAGCCATTCACCCTTTCACTCTTGCCATAGAACCTCGAATTACTTATCGATTTAAGTACAATGCTTGGCTTTAACTATAAAGGTAATTCTTACTGGTTTGTTGATGGCTTCCTTCAACAATTTTGCAGTTTCTTCCCAATTATTTTGTTTGTTTTCTTCACACATATTTAAGGGGGATCTTCCCTGTTGGTCTGTTATATGCTAGAAATGTGGAAAAGGATAAAGAAAAAAGGCATTATAGTATTCTAAGGGAAAATATTCAATCAATCGAAGTTTCATAAAAAAACAGGCTCTTCTCAAGTATTAAGTAAATATTAACCATACTCAATATATATTGTACTTAAAATAAACATGGATTGCCAAAGATAAAGAATTTAAAGCACTAATCAATGTGATTGTTTTTTAAAAGTTATGATTATAGCTACAACAGAAGTTTTGTTTCAACTATTATTTCTCCCTTCACAAAATATTTGTTAATACAAATTCTAGAAAGTGGGTAGAAAATGTTTTTCATTCTTAAAGATACTTTAAGGAAATAAAAAATATATTGAGGAAATACAATATAAAATGCCACTTAATGCCACTGAACTGCACATCTAAAAATGGCTTAAATGGTAAACTTTATATAAGGCATAATTTATCACAATAAAAAATATCTATGTACAAAAGCAAAGTTTATGAATAATATTTATATAGTAAGTGAAATTTGTTTTATTTTTTAGCTGATCTCTCAAGTATACAATTGAATATTTTAGTGTCATAACTTATTACTCACTGTTTGAACATTAAAAAAAACCCAGAAAATAACTTACTCTGTCAACTTCTGGATGGTTTAAGAGAATCTGTACTATTTCAGCATGTCCTCCTCCAGCAGCAAAATGAAGAGGAGAACTAAGCTGTCCATTTAAAAGGTTTGGATTGCACTTTCCTTTCTCTAACAATATGCGAGTGGCCTCAACTTTTCCATACCTTAAAAAAAAAACAAAACTAAAGTCATATGAAATGTTTTATAACTTCGAATTTTAGATGACATCCCAAAGAAACCTAAGATTTTTCTAGGCAGACAGCAAGGAATTAAGATATTGGTATAAATGTTTTCGGTGCCTAGGGATTTCTTATGAATTATTCTGGTTCGATTCAACAGTGTTTATTTCTGATCAACTGAGAGAAAACAGAATCTCAGACACAAGACAGCATATGATAGAGAACCACCACACATAAAGTATGAGAATTATAAATTAGGGAGATAAAACTTTTAGTCAAAAATATGTTCAGAATCAGAAAGTAAACTTAATGCTTTTCACAAAGGCCTGTGATTTACAATAGGCCCAAAAATGTAATTCTTTATGTAGCTGTTGTATTAGGTAATGTGAGACACAAAGATACATGGTCTCTGCTCTGATAAAGGTGTATGTACAATGTAATCAGATAAGTAAAAAACATAGGACAGTTACAGAATGCTCTAAAATTTAGGTAACAGTTTGAGATAACAAAATAAGACACTATGTGCTTATCAAATCAAGATGGTATATAAATAATGTTTTTTAAAAATGTCAGAAAAGAAAGATTAAAATTTCAGTCTGAGATGGTCATTCAAAGTGTTTTGATAGAAGAACAATTTGAACTGGATTTTAAATAGAAAGGAACTGAAGAGATGTTGAAGGGAGGTAAAATATTTTAGGGATAACGAAAAGGAGTAAGCAAAGCAAGGACCCAGAAAAGGACAAATCATATGCCAGACATACTGAGTTCACCTTTTGGTTACAGCCGAACACTTACATAAGGCTGCAATTTTAAGCAATGGTGGAAAAGTAACTCATTTTTTAAAAAATAAATGGGTGGGAGGGGGAAAGAGGAAAGAAAATTTGCTTTTAGATATGTGCCTTTGAGCAGAAAACTGTACATCTTCAGAACTGATCTGATTTGCCCTCAACTTTCTTTACTTCCTCTTCACATACCCTTATAGTTTTCCAATGTCCTGAACCTACTATTTGTTCATGTGACTATTTGCTCATGTTCTTTGCTATTCCTAAGATGTTTTTCTTTCTCATTTTGTTCCAGTTAAATACTATTATTTCTCTGAAACAGTTTAAAATCTACCTCCTTTATATTCCTACTACATTTTAATATTTTATTTTTGCTTTTATTATGCGACTTATCTCATTTTGCCTACTTTCACCCTTGTTTATATATGTTTCTTCTTGATCAGCCTGGAAATTCCTGGAGGGTAGGAACAGTAGCTTTGCATTCTCCAAACTACATTATGCATAAAAAATGAGTGACTAAACTGTTCTGTAGGCAACTGAAAATACAAGCCTGGTTCTTAGGAAGAAGGCAAAGGCTCAGGAGATCTGAGAATACACAAATTCGTCTAACCCAAAAGAATAACTGTTAAGTCTGGGAGAATGAATATTTTCTCTTTCTGAGAGAAAATTTAGAGAAAGAAGATCATCTTAAAATAATGAAATATATCTTGAAAAACACTCTTTAAGGACAGGAAAAGATACTAAGGGAGCAATTCAAGAAGTAATAATTAAAATAATTAATATAAACATACATTTTTATATGTGCTTTAAAATTTTTAAGGTACTTAATGTAATTACTTAATCTACACAATAACTTACAAGGCAGGCACTGATTTGAGAGAGGTGAGAGAATACAGGATGTCAGTGACATTTACTGAGTGCCTGACAAGTTACCCATATAGGCAGATAGCCAACTTAAATGGTTTTGAAAAATGGTAATTCTAGTAAAGAATAGTTTTTAGGTATGTGGTGACAAATATGAGAATTTTAAAAGCAATCCTATTGGTATTTTAATTAAGTCGTTCTCAAAGAGTGATCAAGGAACCCATGAGTGAGTATCCCTAAAATTTTTTCAGGTTGTCCTCTAGGTCAAACATATTTTCAAAAGACTAAGAAGTTATTTGCCTCTTTCACTCTCATTTTCTCCTAAGTGTTGTAGAAGTACATGACTTGCAATGTTATAACAAATTACAGGTAGAATGTAAAACAATGCTATTATTCTTACTAACTTTTTAAAATTTGGGGAAATATGATACATTTCAGAAAATTGTGTTATTTACATTAATAGATGTTTGCTATTTTAAAATGAATTAATAAATACTTAAAATAGTTTCCAGTTTTAACTTACAGTATGGTAAATAATACCAGATATAATTCACATAAACAAAAGCTCTTTGGGATCCTGTAATTTTTACGAGTGAAAAGGGGTCCTGACACCAAAGTTTGAGAACCACTGATCTCATAAAAACCCTCATTTTAAAGATGAGAAAATAGATCAAGAGGGGTAAAATATCTTGTCTAAGTTCATAAAGATAGGTCCCAATTCCCAGCCTCTTGATCAGATAGTCCAGTATTCTCCTCCTCAATTATTGTACCAGTTATTGAATAAGAGTACATTTCTAAGATAAAGTAATTTAAGTTTCTTATTAAATAGTTGAATCAGTCTTCATTCAAATTCACATTAATCAAATGATCCATTTGATTAAAAGTATTGCAAGGTGACCTATACCTACTGGTATATTAAACTTGGTTATTATTCCTAGCTAATACAAAACTAATTTTATCAAAGGATAAAACTCTTTTCCTTGGTGTATTGTAGTAATAAGATTTTCCAAATAAAAATACTATAGACTAATGAATTTTAGCTTTAAACATCAAAATCTTTAAATTACTACAATACTTTAATAGTGACAACCAACATTTATTGAGTACTTATTATATGCCAGTTACTCTCTAAGCATTTTTTTTGCATTTTCTTAAGGTACTATTATTAATCTTAAGGTACTATTATTAAGCCCATCTTGTAGAAAAAGAAACAGATCCTTAGATACATTAAGAATTTGCCAAAGGCTATATTTCTAGGAACTCAGAGTTGGGACTAAAACCTAGGGACAATCCAAAGCACATTAAATACTATACCATACTTCTGTTTTTATGTAACAGGTAGTTGAAAGTATTACCATTCTTTTATTAGAGAAGAAAATAAGCTCCTGCCACAAGAAAGGGGGTGGGGGTGGGCAACAATACAGCCAAATATAAATTTGGGATTCCTAAACTAAAATTCACTGCCTCTGTCTTTCCCAATTCCACAGTGTACTTTCTTTAAATTATATTCTCTACCTTTTTTTTCTTTTAGTTCCAGGTAAAGCATGTTGTTATTTTAATACTGTTGCTGTTAGCAATATTTACTAGTAATCTGAAGAAACAATTATAAGTTTAGCTAAAGAAGATTTACAGTAGCTTTTACTAAATCTAATATGAAAATTCCCTGTAATGGGGAAAAAATACATGTATAAAATAAAGGAGTATATTTTAAAGAAACAAACAAAAATTAAGAGCATATATACTCAATAAAGGAGAACATTTTTAAAGAAACAGCTTATTTTCAAGAGAAAAGATGTGTATTTAGCTTCTTGATCACAAGTATTGGAATCAGTGAAATCAAAAGAATCTGGGCTGAAAGAGCTCTAGAAATGATCTAATTAATGCACTTTATAGATTAAAAAAACTGGGATGCCAAGAGGTGGATGGCCTTGCTCAATGTCATGAAGCTAAGAAGTTATGAACATATTACAAGCAGTAAATACTGTAGGCATTTCCTAAGCAAGCCAAAGAATAAGTCAAAAGTTAACTATTGCTAGAACACAAATTTAAGAACTCAGCCCAGCTGAGGAGAAAAGTTACTATCATGTGAGAAGAGTGGGAGAGCAAGAACTAACTACATTGGGCAACTAACTAATGCAAAGAGCTAACCTCAGTCCTGTGATCTAATCCCTTTTATCTTAAAAAAAAAAAAAAAAAAAAAAAGGAAGGCTTTGAGCCTAATGAAGGTTTTTGGGGTTTTCCTGATACCACAGCTTCCCAAAGAACTAAAAGGATACTAAAAGGTCAAATCATAAGTAGTTAACACATGTAAATTTTATAGTAGGGATAAATAAACATGACAACGCAATATAAAACAATAGAAATTGCAAGGGTAAATTAAGGACCTTGTGGTGTGCAATGACACTTGCTAGTCATTAGCTCTCTTACTGTATGACCTGCCACAAGAAATGACCTGGTAATGCCTGAGAACACTAATACTTTTCCTATGGAGCAGACCTTGCAATTCTAAATAAAGGCATATGTACAGTAATCAAAGATCTAAATAGAAAACTCATAAAACAAACATGATAGACAGAAAGTGGCTGGAAAGAGAATAGTTTTGAAAAGAAGTACTAACATTTATAACTAAGGAGCAATTCTTTCTAAAAATAAAATAAGTAATTTATTTACCAGCATGCATAATGAATGGGTGCCCAGTGGTCACTATCTAGTTGGTTGACTGAAAATCTTTCATTGAGAAGACGGCTTAATAACTCTGAATCTCCTTCACAGGCACTTCGATGGAGAGGAAAATCATCTACCCACTGTCGTTCCCTATTCATAAAAACAAATGAAAAAAACCACTGTTGAAATTCAAATTGTTTCAAAACAAATGTGACATATCTATGAAAGCTATTTTAACTGAGCAGCTGCAAACTAAATCATTTATGCAATGACTATATTACATGCAAATTGTATGTATCATTTTACAATATTATAATATCAGAATATAAGTATAGTACTTGTCTTCTGTGACACTGCTCATGCTTCTTTGCCATTTTTCCTGTTTGGGAATTTGGATTTTAGAGTAGTCTGGAGCTCCTAGACCAAAGTATGGATTTATTACCACTTTATCAACCTAGAAAAGGAAAACAAAACAAAAAAGCATAAGAGCTTTAGATACTTGCCTCTAATATATATAGATAGAGCTAAATATGGGTGTCACCTTAATGTTTACAATTAGTAATACATGCATTTATCTCAGGGGAAAAAAAATTACATTTGAGATGAAATGTCTTTGAAATCAGAGCCAAAATTCATTCAACTCTTACCCGGTTTGTGTACTGAAGATCTGATCCAAACAAAGGATTGTAAATACATGTATCTGCTTTCTCTAGGGCTAACATTTTACTTTTTATTTCTAGTGCACTATAGCCCATATGTAGTGAGTTTTCTGTCTGACCCGATTCAGTAGCATATGCAGGATTTATGACATTAGTTTTTATCCGCTCCAGAGGAGAAGGTCGAAATAAAGCTGGAATAAAGTGAGATTGTGCATGACGTTCATCTAACCACCTGGCAAAATAGAAAATGATAGTAGAAATATTTGTTCAAAAGTGAAAGTAAAAAAAAGTTAAGACTACTATTCCATTTTGATATGTGATACTTTCTAATATTCAGATTTTTATAACTTTAGTGTTGGTTACATATTTCATTTACTATTAATAAAAGTTTTGTTAATGGACACAGCAAACTACTTTTAAAAATGCACATACCATTATAATAATAAAAACCCCTTTCAAAAAACATGAAGTGCTTTTAAAATCTAAACCACTGAGATATAGGTACATTAGCCCTGTTATTACAGAAAGACAAAGACACAGTAGGTTAAACAACTTGTTCACTGAGAAGAGTAACTTAATACTAAATCTAGTTTTATAACAAAGGAATCTTAATTAAGCCAAGGCAATCTTTGTCACTTTTAATGGTAAAATTAACATGCTGCAAGCAAACAAGGACAATCCTGTCTTGGGAGTTTTTCATTTTTATATTATACTTCAAAAACTTACTATTTCTTACAAATCAAAATCACAATGAGATACCACCTAATAGCTGATAGAATGGTTATCAAAAAAGCAAAAATTAAGTGTTGGAGAGGTGTGGAGAAAATGGAATCCTTGTATGCTGTTGGTGGGAATGTAAATTGGTACGACCACTATGGAAACAACATGGAGGTTCCTTAAAAAAAAATTAAGAATATAACTACCAAATGATCCAGCAATTCCTCTTCTGAGTATCTACCCCTAAAATATGAAAACACTAATTTGTAATGATATCTGTAACTCTATGTTCATTGAAGCATTATTTACAATAGTCAAGATCTGGAAACAATGTAAGTGTTCATAGATCACTGGAAAAAGAAAATATGGGGTGTGTGTGTATATATACACATACACACACAATGGAATAGTATTCAGCTATAAAAAGATAAAACATTGCCATTTGTGACAACATAATGGCTTTTGAAAGAATTATGCTAAGTCAGACAGAAAAGACAAAAACTGTATGATTTCACTCATATGCGAAATATAAAACAAAAAGTAACAAACTAACAAAACAAATAAAAACAAATTTATAGATAGCCAACAGTATGGTAATTACCAGAGGGGAAGGAAGGTAGGGGGAAGGTAAATTGGTTAAAGGAGGTAGAATATATGCTATGGGAAGGAAATGAGACTTTGGATTGTGAGCATGCAAGAGTATACAGATATCAAATTCTAATGCTACACATCTGAAATGTATATAATGTTATTAATTGATGTTACCTAAATTTAATTTTTAAAAAACTTACCATTTATTAATATACACATATTATTTATTCCATTATTTTCTTCCCAAGTGTTGGTATCTATCAGAACTAATTTCTAATATTAACATGTATTTGATTTACTAAAAATATTTTTAATGGCAGTCCTTACTTATCCAAGGCTATTAACATCCTTGCTGTAAGTGTAGCAAAGTGAGTACTGGATTCACTACAGACTCGCATAATATCTTGTAAGCAGTAAAAAATTGGACATCCTGGAGTATATGTATATTTAGTATTATCTGAAAAAGAAAAATGAAGAATTATGCTGTCATATAAATCATTTACAACTGCATGTTTTTTATTTAAAAATATATAGTATGTTAAATGTTAAGTATAACTTATATTGTTTTAGATTTGGAATTAGAAGATCTGGATTCAAGTAATGGCCCATTCTATTACTTTATCCATTTAGGTGAATGTACCATTTAGAACCTTGAAGAATAGAAGAGATTATTTCCTCTTTATTTTTCTCAGCTCTGATTAATACTAAAATTTTCCACCTAGGTATGGCTAGGGAAAAAAAGTATATCAGGAATGCTAGAGCTGGCTAATAAAATATGTATAAGTACTGTATCGCAGCAGGCCGATGGGATGTCCACAGTGGATCATTAATATACAGTCAGTATTATTGCTACTTCACATGAGGCTAGTACTCTATAGGTTCCAAAGTGATTTTCATATCTAAAACATCACTGAATACTTCCTGCAAGATGCTCCAAGAGCAGATACCCATGTTACAAATAAATAGCTGAGGCTTAAAGAGGTGATTTGCATAAGGCCACAAATTAGTGGGCTGCAAGGTCCGCACTGAAACTCAATACTCTTTCTATTATTCCAGGATGTCAAAGGTTCAAATTATATTTTCATATTAGGTATAAGTTGTTTAATAGTCACCATTGTTAGACAGAGTATTTTAGAAATATTATCGATACTTTCCTGTTCCAAATACAAGGTAGGTCCTGATCACAATCTCTTAATTTTCCAAAATCTTTAGATACCTATTTCTATTCTATTTACAGCATATCCTTTTTAAAAATCCCTTATTATAACCTGAAAACTTTTAGTTTCAATTATGGCTTCCCTCCTCACTTCTTTATCCTACTTTCAAAAACAGAAACAGAAACATTACTGTTCAGTCCAGAAGCCTCAATATTACTTTGAAATCAAAACATCTTTAAGTAACTAATTTCTCCATTTTCTATTAATTTGAAAACATGTATTTTACAACAGTATTATAGTAGTAAATATGAATGCAAATTCCTAAATTCCTCAATAGATTTTAACTTAGCACCTAAGGCACAAAAAAGATTTATAAGATAAAACTTAGACTTTACCTTTGACAACCGATGGAACAATAAACAATGCTGCTTCTCTGCCCATCTTCTCCCCATCCAGAGGAAATTTCTTCAGCAGTATCACTCGTTTTCCTAATCATTTTTTTTAAAAGTCAGTAAAGATAAAAATAATGGGCTTTTAAATTTTATAAATTTGAGAATCAGAAAATAATTAAAAGGCAGCTTTAAGAGGAATTAAAATCTAAAAATAGTCAATATTATTATGCCCTAATAAAAACTGATAATTCTGATAATATTCATTTTGTGGACAATGAACCAGTAGACTCATGGTCCTGGTCTTAACATACTTTAAGACAAGCTTTCTATGCACAGAGCAGCTGAACAGACTGACAGAGCAGCTGAACAGAAAGCATCTTGCTGGGTCAAAAGGCATATACTTCCTTGTTCCATGAGGATGTAGACAGTAAGAATTTTACTATAATATAAGCTGACTAAGGATGGTGCTATATATAAATTACAAAGTCTTAAAGTTTAGCATCTCTTCATTTAATCTTTAACTTCTACCCTCAATTTCAGTTTTTATTAAAATCTGGTTAAGCTACAGATTATCGTTCTGAATTGTAACCACCAATCTTAGTCTGTTTTTCCTGATTTGGCAACAAGGGGACCATAATCTGATAACCTACAAGTCTTACATTCTAAAACCTCTCAACTTCTAGGTACCTTTGCCATGATTTTTATCAACTCTTCCAATCTCTTCACTCTAAAAAACAGAACCTTCTTCATGACTGAGGTAGGAATGCCTGGCTGGATGCTTTCTGTGAGCAGGTAGATAATATGAGAGAGTTCAAGCAGCTTCACTTATTCACAAAACAGTGGAGTCAACATTTGTGATTATTATGGCCCATTATTATTATAGCCCGTGAACAATTATTTTACAAAATGGACACTTGTATAAAATAGAAATGTTAGATATAGAATAACAGTCTAATAAATTTGAGAGGCAATATTTCTTGTCTGGCTTGAGGTCTTGTCCCACTTTTATCTTGCTGTTTCCCCAAACCCAGTTCTGATCCACTGTTTAACTGGCTATTTTGCAAATTATAGATGTAACTGTATCTGTTGTGGGGAAAAAAAATAATAGCACTGACTACAAATTTGGGGATGAGGGTTCTAGTCTTACCTCCTCCGCTAATGGGAATATTATTTTAGTACGTTGACAACCTATGGCTGCATTTTATAGTTATGAAAATGACCATATACCAACTCCCAGAACCAATTTAAGAATTTCATGAAGAGGTAAGACTTATAGTGTTTCCTAAATTATAAACAGCACTGCACCAAAAGGTAAGGCATAACTACTGCTATATAAAGTCATCTTTTTATTTTCATGTGATGCTTATATGAGGAATCATATTATTCTATAAAAATAATTCATATATTTAGAAAAACTCAACTAAGATATTCAGGATATGGTATGGATCATTAATATAAGTCTATTTAGTTAAGTAACACTTCTCTATTTTAATCTCATTAAAAGCTACATGAAAAAGTATTAGTATATTTTACTAAATATACAAGGCATAATTGTGGTAGACATGTTTCAGGGTGCCTATCCACTCATAAACTTTGAAGAGAAACTATGCAGCCCTCTAGGCCAGGGGACATTTTTGTTAACACTGACACCACTTATATCCCTTCTTGGTGAATGTGCTGAGTGTTGGAGTTTGGCTAATTCATAGCAAATTATGACTTCACTATATCAGCTCAAATATGTGATTTGGGTTAATCCAACTTGTCTCAAGAATCTGATCTCAGGACAGATCCTAATAACTCTTAACAATTTAGCAATAGTAAAACAAATCTGGATGAAAATATCAGAGAAGTCTAAGACTGTAGAAAAGATTTACATGTTTTCATCACCACAAGGATAGTCTTCTTTTTAGTTAAGATCTCTAGATCATTTCATTAAAAGGAAATCTAATAATTAAAGGAGATACTCTTTGTAAGACTCAGAATTATACCAAAGATCTCTAGAGAACAAACACCTAAAATAACTAATAAATCAAATCAGGATTCAGCCTTATTACTGCAACAAAAGTCTCTGTACTGAAACAGATGAATTAGATAACTGAACTCTTAAAGATGAACAAACAGAAAAAACACTGAATAAGCTTTAAAAAAAAAAAGACAGAGAGAGGTATGGTTTACCTCACTAACAATTGTTTCAACTGCTGTTTGACTGGAATTAGCTTTACTTTTTCAATTGGTAATGCCTTAACCTTGGACAGCTTATAATTTCTGTAACTTCTACTATCTGCTGCTTGTGAGGTTATGGCCTGAGAAAACTGACCATGCATTTTTAATCATTTTCATAGGCTAGTCATTATCTAACATTTTAAATGATGTCTCAACCTTTCCAATGTTAATACTTCTGTAATTGTTTGCTTCTTTGAAAAGGGTTTTCTTTTTGTGACCAAATGGGAAGAAAACCTTGGCTACCTGGTAACTTACAGGACTCTCTCTAATCCATGAATCTTAACTTTCATTTAGTTATGGAGAGGTTTATAATTTCCTCTGTCCTGGAGTACAGAAATAAAAATAGTTCAAAGATACTTAACTAGGAAACTATACTTCTAGCAAAAGTAGTTTGTACTCTTAGTTTTCAAGCCACTCCTTAGTTTTCCTTTCTCTATCGAATAAATCATTAACACCATGATTTATCAAAATATTTTTCAACTTAAAAAAGAAATAATAAAGTCAGATTACTTCTGGATGGGGCTTGGCTGTACCTTAAAAAAATTCTGGAGTCAATGGAAAGGAACACAAAAGAAACTGATTTTAATATATTTTTAAATGTCTTCCACCACAAGCATTTAAAGCAAACTATGTTAGAAAGAAAAGGAAAGAAAAGAGAAGACAAGAAAGAAAAGTTTCCTACCTTTGATACCCTGGTTTGCAGGAGAAATTGGTTTTGTGGTTTCTACTACATAATCCAATATGCCTTGTGTTATTTCACTGTGGCCTTGAAGTTTAGTTTCCAACAAAACTTTCTTTCTCTTTTTTTTTTGTCCTTCAATAGGAACTTCATGCAACAAAATCTTAGATGAGAAAAATAACATTAAGAGGAAGTTTAAATTTGCCCTAGAACATAAGCTAGCAGTCTCTTAAACCTAGCTGCATATTAGAATAACTTAGGAAGCTTTTACAGCAATATCAATGCACAGTTTCATCTCAGACTTATTAAATCAAATGCCTAAGAAGTGGGGTACTGACCCTGGAAGTTTTAAAGTTACTCAAGTGATTCAACAGTGCAGCCAGGATTGATAACCAGTATGTCAGAGCACTGCTAAAGCAGCAGCCTCCTGAGAACCCCTGCAAGAGCTTTCAGATAATCTTAAAAAGCAGTTTAAACAAAATGCTACAGAAATTAGCTGGAGTTACATTAGATTAGAATTATTTTATGAAGTTTGGAATGTATTGCATAGAAAAGATAACAATTCTGGTTTGTTTGTTGCCTTAATCATACTTATTACTAACGTATGTTAAAATAATTGAGGACTATGGAGAACTTAATCACCTAAAACTTAAATGTAAAAAGATATTTTTAGTGAACTGTTAAAAATAGTTCTTAGAGAAAATAATGAAAAACAATGTTTAGAATGTAATTTGAATAAGCTGACTTTTGCCAATTTTTTAAAAAATTTTTAAGAGTCATTCCATAAATTATACCAAAAACTAAATCTATAAATTACAAGGACTCAAACAAGTACCTTTTAATATCTAATAATTTAAATCAATAAATAGAAAAATGGTAAAAAAAAGTATGCTGCAGAAAAAAAAGACAGTGATGTATAGAGATCTAGGGTTATCAATTCTAGCTCGTCAAGATCCAGGTTGTCAACGAGAATTTACAGGATATGGTAAGACTATATTATGTGATGAAAATGATAACAGAGAATGACATCCAATGGTAGCAAAACAAATGTTAGTAAATTGTTCTCACTTCATATGACTTAGCTTTATATTCCCGAGAATTTAGACTGGCAGTATTCTTTGGACGAATAACAGCAACGTATGCATCTTCTACATTTTCTGGATTTCCCATCGCTTTATAAAACAAACAAACAAAGGAATTCCTTGAAAGATTAAATTAAAGGACATATCATCACTTTGTAAAACTAAATGTTGATTTTTCTATCTCAGTAATATACTACATAAAAGGCAAGCCAGAGATGACTGATTATATCTTACCACTGAACTATTCAAAACCTTAGCTTATAATTTAAGACTTCCTTGTAGACCTTTTTTCCTTTTCTATTAAAAGTTAAAAAAAATCATTTAATGGGAATACATACTTTCAGAAGTCTTAACTGCATAAAAATCTGCCTTCTGTACCTAAAAAAAGTGACAAAATTATAAAAATGTCTTGTAAATACTAAGTAAATATTGAATCAAAATAGTGATTCAGAATAAACACTTATTTTCCATAAATATACACATGAATGTTATTGTAAATAGTTTGGAAGCTGGAACTAAGTAGTGGCCATTAACATTCTTTCCCAAATCTTTAGAGAATTTTGATATATGACATTTGGATGAGCTAAAGTATAGTTTATAATTTCCTTTGGAGGTGCCTATCACAGTTAAAAACATTTAGTTAGTGGATAAAAGCTTTCTAATGAAGATGTAAGAATATTTTTTACTTCCATTATCAATACCCTAGATAATACAAAATTTTTCTTCCAACGTATAACATGTACATACATACATGTATTTGCACTGTCGCAGACTAATTTTAAATTTGCATCAGATAATTTCTGACAAATAATTGAATTTCAAGCACTCTCTTGATTGTTTAATAGTTCTATCTCATTAAGTGCTATTATTTTTTTGTGTGTGTGGCTAGACGAAAATGAATCTCTTGTACTGAATATGTTTTATCTTTAAAAAAAGCTTCCTCTCATTTACATGCCTGAACATGTCTAAAAGAATATAAAACAGTAAGTTTCCCGGCCATATTGAAATAAAACTTCCTCAATTTTTTTAAAGCCCATTAAACAATAAAATGATCTGTTTTTATTTAATGAGTTTCTTATTGTTTCAACTCTCATAGAGAGGAAAATTGAGATCATTTTTGAGAAACGTTTTTGATTGTCACTTGAGAGAAGGCAGAGGAATTTATGTTTTCTCAACTGCAATTAAAATCATTTTGGAACCTTTAATTCAATTCCCTATATAAAAAGAAAAAGCCTTATAATTGGAAAATTTCCTTAAAAAGAAATTCTTTTAAAATTCAGTAGCTTTTGGCATTTTAAGTAAACATTAGAACAATCAAAATTATCATACACAAAAATTTTAATTATTTAAATAATTGATTTAAAAATTTATTTTACTTTAAATTATAAAAATTTTTACTGATTAGATCCAGTGAAACTACAGTAAAACATTAGGATTGAGACATTCGTTTTGAGGCCACATCATTCATTCCCACTGTATATCTGATGGAATTTTTTTCAGTAGTTTTTCCATAAGATCATTCTTAAAGCCCACCCCTTGCAGCAGAGCTTCCTATAGTAAGTGAAACTGATGAGGCCTTTTTCTTCTCAAAATTTCTACTTAGCAATTCACCTCAGATGAATAATGACTTCAAAATAATAAAACTTCACAGATTATTAAATGTATGGATTCCTCCTTGAAGACTTTAAGCCCCCCCCAAAAGAGTATTGTGTATATTGTGTAACATATATGGCACAATTACATAAACATTTTTTCTATTAAGCACCTAAAAGAGAAATCAATTAATTGTTAGTCTTCTAAACACAATTTAAAGCAAATTGATTCCTGTGCTGGTCAATCCATATTTGAAAAAAAAACCTACTAGCTAAATTCTTTATCAATGCGCATCACTTCTCTAGGATAGTATTGCACTGTACACTCGACTTTTAAAAGATAAACATGTGATGTAATAAGACATAAACCATGAAGATTATAGTATTTTGTTTTTATATCATTTAAAGTTCACATACCCCCAAAAGATTCTAGAAATTTATTTTCAAGAAATATTCATACTTGAATGTTTGAAATATATATATTTCCAATGACAGGAAAGAAGAAAACAAAGGCTCAAGTTAGGAAAACAATAAAAGCTACTAACATATGAGAGCAAAACTACTAAGGCAGAAACACATGCAAAGGATTGGAAGAGAAGAATTTTAGCTAGAAATAAGAGAAAGGTATAGAGTTTGCAATATGTTTAAACTGAGTTTTAGATAAGGTTAAGTTACTAAATACAGGAAATATGTGGCATTTTGTTATACAGTTCATTCTACTCTGGAAAATGCTTAGGTATAAATGATGATATGCTGCCTAATGAGTCCTTACGAATATGTAGAAGTGGTTCTTAATTGGGGGAACCACCATCAACATTCACTACTTGGAAAGACATGCATACCTCTTTACTCAAAGAACTGCTACCTCAAAAGTACCTACTTGGGATTATTTGAAAATATGTAGGGGCATTTCTGGTTTTCACTATGACTGGGGAAGGGGAGGTGTACAAATGCCCTTTAGTCTCCAAGGGGAAGGTTTCTTAACATCTCTTTACTATGCTAGACAGTCCTGGTTAACAAAATTCCAATGTCTTTAATAAGAAACATCTGCTATATAGAGTACACATGAACAAATTTAAAAACACTTTTGCAATGATATGTGAATATGGGTATGATAAATTTAGTCAGAAGTCAAAGTCAACAGGATGACTTACCAATTTGCAAAGTGTATGCTAATAGTAATAAGTAAAAATGATCAGAAAGTGTATGTATCTTCATAAATAAAAACCAAAAAATGGATCGTTCTTTTAGGGTTCTGTAATATGTTCCTGAGACAGAAAATGATTCCCTTTCCTCCATTCTTAAATGCCGTTTTTCAACCTTTTAAAACTCATGCCAACTTTAAATAACCAAACCAAAAAATCTCATTGTCCACATAGTTAAAAAGCACTGTTAAAACGCATTTTTTATCTCTGCCAGCCAAAATGGTTTTATCAAGTTGTCCTTAAGTTTTTATTGCTTTCATTTTCTAAATATAACACTTCATATTCTTTTAAAATATGACTAACACCTTTATTGGTGTTATTGCGTTATTGCATTATTGATTATGTGCTAGATAGATACTGTGCTAGATACTTTATTGGTGTTATTGCATTATTGCTTATTATGTGCTAGGTACTATTGCTTATTATGTGCTAGATACTGTAGATATATATATACTCTCATTTTATTCCCTCAAACCTGAAGATGTAGGTATTACTGTTATCCCCATTTTACAGAAGAAAAAAGTGGCTAAGTTACTTGCCACTGGCCCATTTTCCTGGAACAAATCCACAATTGTAAAGCATTATAACATTAAAAAGAAGATAGCAACTAAGTATCAATATGAATTCCCCTACGGGATTTTTGACCATAAAAACCTCAATCTTTTGCTACTTAAATTGGTTTATGTTAATAAACAGAAGAAGCAATAAAAAGCAGAAGAGAAAATAGCAATGCTTTTTGTAACTCAGCTTGCTTTCTTTGTCCCTTCAACCAATTCTACCAGTTATCACATATTAATATCAACAAGCGTCACCAATAATTTTACACTTTATTAAGTGACATTATATTCTGCAATTTAAGATATTTAATAATCTTCAAATAGCTTTTGAAAGCAATTATACTAAATTTAGCTAACAGAGAAGGAACTAAGTAATAATTAAAACTGGGAACCAAATGAACAAGTACATTTAATGAGGTTATTTTAGGGAGCATGATTTCATCAGTAGTGTATCTAAATATGCTACGTATCACCTGTTACCTTAGTTCCATAACTCAATTCTAAGGGGGAACCAACTAATACATTAACATGAGGTTAAGGGAAAAGGACACGGAATGAATTATTTGTTTTTATATTGTTATGAAAACATTTTGAGTTTGTGATATCTCTCCCAAATAAAATGAGGACATCAAAGCAGTTAAAAAACTGGAGATGAAGGGAGAAACTGTGAAGACACAAAAGCTCTCCAAGAGAGTCAAAAGGGAATGGAAGCGACATCTTCCCAAGTCCAGTCAGCGAGATCAAATAGTTCCGGTGAAGCTAAAAGCATGGGGATAAATAGTTAAGAAAGCAAGCTAAAAGACGGACAGAGATGTAGAGAGAAGTGAGTTGGAAATGCATGCTGTAAACCGCTTTCCCTGAAATGATAAAAGTAAACACTGTTGAGGACGTTTTTCCTTCCCCACCCATCACCGTCCACCACCAGGAAAGGATGTGTCTCTTTGCTCAAAGAGCTGCCACTCAAAATGTGGCTTTGGCTTCTTTGTAACTCCCTGTAAGAAATAAATTCCTTGCCTGGAGAAACTAGATGTCGAGATAGTTCAGCCTCCCACCTCCGTTTTCTCGCCGGAGTTTGGATCTTGCTGCTCCTCGTCTCACCCCTGCGGGGGGCCGAGCACCACCCAGTCGCTACATTCAACTCACTGGGTGAGACAGCCACCTGGGGGGCAGGGGACCGTCACCGCTTTCTCATTCCTCCTTCCCTTCTCTTTCCCAGAGGCCGGGCCCAACTTCCTGTGACAGGAAAACTCTTACTCGCCACCAGAAGCTGCCTGGCGTGTTCGGTCGCGCTCCCCACCCCACGCCTCGAGAGCTCAGATGTCTGGATTCGGATAGCCTCTTGCCCACGGCCTCTTTCTTGTCTTTCCCTCTCCTCACACCTCAGCACCAAACACGCCTCATACTCTCCCGAAACGAAGGGGTTCCAGATCTTCAAAGGCCTTAGCTTTCCATCCCGCCGCTACCGGGGCGAGGAAACCGCTTCCGGGTTCACACCCCTGGCAGCCTCGCGGTTGGCGGCGGAAGAGTTTCCGGGTCGGCGGCCGAGTTACTGCCGTACTTGCTGCTTCTCGCTGAGGCTGCTGGCTGTTTGGGGCTGGTGGCGGGTGGCTCGGGACTGAGGTGGCGGCGACGGGCACGCCAGCGGCTGAGCCAGAGGCGGGGGAAGGGAGGAGGGTGGCTGGGCTACGCGCGCGCGCGCGCGCGCACAAGGCTGGAACATGAGCCGGACTTGACCGCGAGGCGGAGGCTAGAGCCACCGCCCCCTCTTCCCCTCCCCCGAGTGAGGCGGCGCGGCGGCCGGAGAAGGATGGGGGGCGCCCGCCGACTCTGAGCCTCACCGCCGGCGCCTCTGGTTCACGCAGCGCTCCTCGCGGGTCTCCGGTGCGCACCCTCGGCCCCGGTAGTCTCCGCCCGGCGGGCGCACCGGGGTCGGCGAGGGGGGTGGCGCCCGCTCGGGTGGGTGGGGCGGGGAGGGTACCTGAGGTCACTGGCTCCGCAGGAGAGGCAGGGGCGGCCACGGCGGTGGCAGGATTGCGGAGCTGCGGGGTCCATCCGACCCTTACCCTCAGCCGGGGAAGTAACCGTAAGTCTCGGCTTCTCTGTGCGGGTCTGTTTAAGGCTGTCTCAACCCATTTTAGGCTCAGAGTTCAGCGCTGCCTAGTTCACACCCTCCCGCGTCTCCTGCAAATATGCCTCCCTGCTCTTGAGGAAGATTGTCTGTCTGTCTGTTCGTCCCCATTCCTGAACCGGCAGCATCCTCTGTCTGCCCCATGGGGCTTTTTTTTGCCAGTGAATTTGCAAGCCTCCGGTCTCCGTGGTGCGTCCCATCCTCCCCATTCTGGATGCATCTCCTTGTCACTGTCCTCAAAGGATCTGTGCCCTCCCAATTTTTCTTTCTGTACCCTGGACTTTAGAGCCTCCTCCGCCCATCCTTTGAGATGTGGAAAGCCACGGAATCTTGAGAGCAGGAAAGCCTGCCCATCACGAGGACGAGAGTCTTGAGCGGATGGATGAAAGTGCTCTGCAGGGCTTGGATGGGTGGGGAGAGGTGCAGATGGTTCTTGTGAACCTTTATTTTTGCAGCTTCTGCCACCAAAACAAAAGAATGGGCCTCTTTCTTGTACCTTTATTCCTCTCCCTTTCTAAATGTGTATAAACTGTTTTCTGTATGTTGCTGTTTGAGTAGCAGGAAATTGGAACTAAAGCAGCAATTAAGCATCTCGTGAGGAGGTTTTCAGAATTAGTCTCACAAGCTCTATTCACACGGAACGGCATATTGAACAATCTTTTATTGAAATGAAGACCAGTTGCCCTAAGAGCTTTACTAGTAGATCTGAGAAATGAATGTGAAAACAGAAGTCATGTTTCAAATGTGTTTTGGGTACCTTTTGATAATTTTTGGTGTTTTGGATTTACAGTTCTTAATTTACAAAGTATGTGTATGATGTGAAATCTTTGCGTTAGATTTTATTTTGTTAGTAAAAAAAAATCACTAAAGTGATTTTTAAAGATCATGTCAGATTATATTCGGTATTATTTTAAATTCTTAATTCTGAGACCTTTTTCACTGATTTGGACCAACCACCTACAGATGTTACAAACGTTGGTGCTTATGACCTTCCTTCCTGCTGCTTAGTTTAAAAAATAAATTAACTGTATTTCCAGATTTTGGACTAGGCACTTTTTCTCATGAAAATTTGGTTTGCTTTTTAAACGGCCACTGCAGAACTTTCCAGAAATTAGATTTAAAAATAGTTTTAATGCTGCCAGTAACTGGACAATATCTCTTACATGCCTTTATGTATTTGATACTTTTCAAGGCACTTTAGGAAGCATATGGTAAGAATAATATTACTTTGTGTATTGCAGATTCTTGATTATTTTTGTTGTTAACTCCTGTAACGTTAGCATTTTTTTTTCTGAAAACGTCATTTTGTTAAAGGTAGGTGTGTTTAATGATTTTTTTCCCCCCAAAATCTCCTTTAAGCAGTTGATTTAGGGCTATTATTTGATTTGTAACTTTATACCGTTCACAGACTTTAGTTTGAAGTAGGCTCAGGAGATGCAGATCCAGCTCTCTCTCTGGAGATGTATTTTACTGATTAGTTTCTGAATCTGAGCACTGTATAGAGTGGAGTATATTATCAAGGGTGTGGTTTTTGCTTTTCTAAAGTTGATCAGTTTCCAAATAAGAAGAGTGAGGTGATGGGCAATAACTTGGAAAGGTCTATTTTTTTTTTTCTTCCCCGTAAGTCCACTAATCCCTGTTATACTTGGAGGTAGGGTATGGAAGATAGGACTACAGTTTCATATTATTCTTTTTCCCTTGTCCACTGCTCTGGGAATTTTGAGTCTTCACTATGAAGGGTTTCTGAAACTGAGCAGACTGTGCCCCAAGTGTGGGCTCTTACAGGTGGCTGCTGAGACATGGGAGAATTTTGTTAGCTATTCTTTTTTACTTCTATATTCTATAGCACTGCCCACTTTTGAGAGAGTAGATTTTCTTCCCTCTTCTTGTGCTGTTATGTGCACTTGAACTGGTGAAAGTGAAATATGTGTATTTACAACTTAATTCTAGCTAAAAGTTTAATTTTCATATATAAATAGATGGAATAACTATGAATTAAATATATCTGATTCTCCTTGAGTGGAAGTTAGAAAAGATTCCTCAGTGCTTTGGGTACATTTTCCACCTTTGAGGACACACCCATTTTTTAAGATGAAATTTAAAAATACTTCTGTCTAATATTAGAATTTATATATGACACATTTGCCAAAACAGATTTGAGAGTGGCTCAGTCACTATTAAAAAGACCAGCCTGAGAAGAGTTTTTATGCGTGGTTCTAAAAATACTTAGGTATTTTGTTTCCATTCTTGAAGTGATTTGCTAATTTTTGGACTCAATTTATTTTTCAAACAACCTCAAACTACCCCTTTTTTTTTCTAGAGAATTTATTTTCATACTTCATTAAAGTAAACCTTTATTGAATACCTACTATGTGTGCTAGGCATTGTGTTAGATTCTGGGACTACAAGGATAAATAAGTTAAGATTGCTTTCCTCATTGAATTTGACAGTCTAAGTATTTAACTGAGTCTGTCCAGATATCTGCCTTTACAGACTTCTCTAATAGATTTTTAAGTCACTTGTCTGTGTTTCATGTCGTTTCTATAAAAGTACAGTAAATGCTATTTATTGAGTGCTTAATTCTTGCTAGCTACAATGCTAAGTGCATTGTACGCATTATCTTATTTAATTCTTCGAACAGTCCTAAGAAGTATTTTATCTTCGTTTAAAAACCATACAGATTCTGATTTACAGTAATGCTGAATGTTGTTTTATTTATAATATGGTAGAAAAGATTTGACCTCTTCATTTCTCCTTAAGGGGAAGAAGTTGTAATATAGTTACAATAGATCTTAAGTCCCGAATAATAGTTTGAATAGATTCTAATTTCATAAAGTATTAGTTCCTTTTGTTTTCTAAAGTAGATGAATTGCTATCAAAATGTAATTTTCAGTTGTTTAACCTTTGAAAAGACAATTATGAAGTTCATTATAGTTAACTGTAACATAGGTCTTCAGGCACATATAACTTTTTCTTGTTCAACAGTGGGACCAAGAGCTTATCACACGTTCTAAAAAATGTGTGTATTATTCAGGAAGGAGAGAGTATTGAGGTATATTTGGCTTTAATTTCTTTTTTTAGTTTACTTTAACAGACATCTAAATACCTTGGAGAGTTTTGATTTCTGTAATGAAAATGTATTCCTTCCGATTTAAAAATGATCTTCCTCATCTATAAGTGGAATATATGCTTTATGAGCAATTTAGTAAGGTTCGATCTCATATTGTTCAGAACTTCTCAAAATATTTGAAAGATGATCTCCCACTGTCAACACTTTTTGCCAAAAGCCTCATTTGTATTCTAAATATTTTGTTTTTTACCAAAAATTACCAACGGTTTGTCATCCTTTAAACTAAGACCTTTTGCTACTGGTTACATACTCTTCTGTTTTTAGAACCATTAGATAATCATTCTTCTTCTAAGTTCCTAAGAGAGGTAGTCCTTGATTTTTTTCTGTCCTCAGTCTGACATACATATTTTAACTTGACATAGACAGTTTCCCATTTTCAGTGTAGCAGAATCCTTGATACTCAGGTCACTGTATATTCCAACAGGAACAATGTTAGGGGTAGAATTCCTGTTCAAGGACAGAACAATGACTAAATTATAAATGTATTAGGTGCTGGGACCACAAAGATGAATAAGTCAAGATTTTTTTTTCTTGTTAAACTATAAAATGTCTGTTTAAAGTCCTTGAAGAGAAAGGAAGGTTGATTTGAAAACATTGAGTTGCTCTTCTCCAAACAAGCATAAAAACACTGCCTTCCTTGATAATGTATTCTCTCAGAGTATTGTAAAGGAAGGTATATAAATAAACTTTAAGCCAGGATTTTCATTGTTTTGTGGCCTCAGACAATAGCTAATTGTCATTTGCTCTAGCAATAGGTGTTCTATATCATATATTTATTTCAGATTAAAAAAAAAATTATTTTGAAAAGATTCCAGAACGGTACAAAGTACTCCTTCACCCAGATCCACCATTGTTAATTTTTTATTACTTTTCTTCTTTGCCCGCCCTCTCTCTTTCTGTCTCCATATATACATTATATATGTGTGTGTGTATAAATACATACCCATTATCATAGTTTTTTCTGAACCTTTTCGAGCGGGTTACATACATGTCTCCTCACCCATAAACACTTAGTCTCTATATCTCAGAAACAAGGTATTCTCTTATATAACCAGCATATAACCCGCCAAATCAGAACATAAGTATTGATACAACACTACTATCTAGTCCTATTCAAATTTCATCAAATTTCATCGACAATCCCAACAATATCTCTTTTCTGGTCCAGGATACTATCCAGGAAAACGTGTTGTATTTAGTTATCATGTCTCTTCAGACTTCTTCAGCCATATTTTTTCCTGTCTTTCGTGTTTTTAATAGTTTTAGAAGGTACATTTTTTAGGATGACCTGTCTTTTATGTTTTTAATAGTTTTAGAAAGTGCATTTTTTAGGATGACCCTCAGCCTAGATCCATGTGACATTTCCTCACGACTCCATGATTTGCTCATACATGTTTGGCAAGAATACGACAAATAGGGTTGTAACCTCAGAGCATTGCATCCAGAGGCAATTAGTGTCAAACCTTGCCACTACTGGTGATTATCACCTTGGTCATATTGGTGTCCTTTTGTATTTGATCAGTATTTGTGGAGAGATATTCCAAAATTATGCCAGCATCATCTTTCTCATTCTATTCGGTAGCCATAGTGTGGGTGTCAGTGATGTCTTCCATCTAAATTAACCGTTTTATGATGCGATTGCCAAATGATATTTCTCTCTATGTATATTATTACTTCTACATGTATTATTTGGTATTGTATTGTGAAGTAGAACTTTCCTTTCTCCCCTATTTATTTATTCATTTATTAAATCAGTAAGTACTGAAGGATTTCAATTTTATTTAGTAAGTTGTGATTTACTATTATTTATTTTGCCATTTAAATGGTCCACAGTTTAGCCAGTGGGAGCTTCTTTAAGCTGGCTCTTATTCTTGTTTATCATGTGCCCTTCTCATTCATTGTGTATTTTTGGCAGAACATGCTGTTCCTGGTTCATCTTGTACTTTGCCTGGTCTAGTCCTAGAATCAGCCATTTCTCCAAGGAGCCTTGTTTGTTTTTTGTCGTTGTTTTTGTTCGTTTTTGTAAGGGATGATATTTAAAATCAAAGATTTAAGGGCTTAGTGCACTCATTGCTACTGGGGTGTCATTGCTTATAGGACCTAGGAAATGTATGAGTACATGAGTATAGTTTGTATATATACAAACATTTATATATGTATATATAATATTACACTTATGTACATCCATAATTATTATTTCTATACCTGTATGTATGTATGTATATATAGTATATATGTATGTATGTGTGTGTGTGTGTATGTGTATAATAAAACCATAAATTATGTTCTTGTACTTCCACTTCCAGTCCAGTTCCCCAGGTTTCTTTCTAGCCTTCCTCTTTTCCATGTTTATAAACGCCTTATCTGGCAATAAGAAACTTGGTTTCACCTTAGCTTCAATATGGTTATGATTTGCCCGGCTCTGTTACTTATTTGCTCAGTGTGTTACCATTTTCCCTGTCATGTAGACCACCCTGTATCTCTCTTTACCACTTTGTGTCATTGACTGCTGGGCCTTCTGGACTGTTCCTCTTTGTGAGTCTACCGCTTCTCACAGGATCCACAACTCCGTGCAACTCTCTATCCCCACACAGTACCCCATTATCCTTGCCAGTTGCCCCACATCGCTGCTGGCCTTCCTAAAATGCCCTCAGTGTACTGCATCCTCAGCCAGCATGCTGACTATTTTGCAGTATTTCATTCGTTACTTTTTAACTATATTACCAGGATTTACAAATAAAAAATATATATATATATGTATATATATATATATATATATATATATATATATATATATGATGAAATATATACATAATTTCCCCCACATACAAATAACAACATACTATATTAAATGTTCTACATCTTGGTGTTTTTGATAACTATGTAGTATTCTATTTGTGTGTGTGTGTTCATGTTCATGTGTGCGTGTTTACATACGTACGTACGTACGTGTGTACATCCAGATAGGCACACACACTCCTACCTACCTGTGGTAGAATGAATAACAACCATAAATTCCTCCCGTTCTGATAATGTATTCCTCTTTGTAATATGACTTTTCTGCTTCTCCCATGTAGAGGTAGAACCTGTTTCACCGTTCCTTGAGTCTTGGTTGGCCCTGAAATTCGTTTTGACCAATGAATATAGTGGAAATGATATGTGAGTTCTGGAGCTTAGTCCTTAAGAGGCCTTCAAGGAATACTTTCTTCCAGCTGCCATTTAAGGAAGCTGGTCTAGGCTGTAGGAGGATGAGAGGGCTTTTGAAAAAAGTTAGATGCCCCAGTTGACCATCAGCATCAACCAGTAGACATGAAAGTGGGCTATCTTGGACCTACTAGCATAGCTGACCCTTTAGCTGAATGTGCCTGCAAAGGAACTGCCCAGCCAACCAACAAAATTGTGCGAAATAACATGGTTTTGAGGCATTCAGTATGGGGTGGTTTGTTTTGAAACGATACCTGAAACCATATCTGTGTTCATTTTGGACTTGTACATCTTATATACTAATTAAATTTTAATAAATAATGCCAGATTATTTTCCAGAAATGTTGACATAATTCTTAGCATCATCATTAACGTCTGAGAATAACAATTTCCTCCATAAACTCACTATCACTGATTCTTTTGACAATAAAATGCTTAAAAAAATTTCTTATGGTGCTTAACTCTGCACTTTCCTAACAACTTGTGAAGCTGAGCATCTTTTGATACATTTGTTGGTTTTGATTTTTCAGTTCTCTGAATTGCTTATTCATATCTTCACTCATTTTTTCCTATGAGAGGTTTTTCTTTTTTTATCAATTCATCACTTCTCTTTGATATGTTATAGATATAATACTTTAACTTTCTTTGCAAATATGTTTTATCATTCTGTCTTTTTTTTTTTTATCTTAGTTTATGGTATCATTTACCATACTTTTTTTTGGTATTTCATGTAATCATTTATGTTTTTTTTCTATATTGCTTCCAATGTTCCTGTCTTGAGTATATCTCTCTCCTATTTTAGGTTTTATAAACCTTTTTTCTAACTTTCTTCTAACTTTGTATTGTCTTTCATATCAATTAGGAAAGATAATCAAAAAAAGAATGGTATAAACAAATTAGGTTGTTCATTTTCCTTAAGTAATGAGAAATTAGAGGAAGCTGTCCAGAGGTGCTATTATGGTGGCTCCATAATGCTGTCAAGAAAGCAACCTCATTTGTCTTTTTGTTTAGTTATCCATAGTTGCTTGTTACCTTTTGGTTCCAGGTTGGCATTTCAGACAGAGCAGCAACTTCTATTTCTTCTCATCATCCATGGCTCTGCTTGTTTTAACTGAGGATCAAATCCAAGTTTGGTGACTATAACCTCTGAGGATGGGGCCAAAAACAAAGCAGGTTCCCCATAATAGCAAGTCATTTTTAAATATTTTTTCTGTTCTTTGAAAAAAACAATGCTGAATTTGCCTTCTGTGTTATAATAAATGTGTGTACAGACTAAGGCTTCACAATCTTTTTCTTTAACCTATTGGACAGCCATGTGTTTTTTCCCCAAAGTTATTTATAAGAAAACATTGAAATAAACACATTTATATTCTCAAATTGGAAACTAATGTTGAGAATAAGAACTTTATTACTATCATCAATAAATAATATTAATTAAAGGCGTTTTATGTGCCAGTAACTATGGTCAGCACTGGATATAAAACTGATGTTGTGATTCTTGTCCTCAGGACGTTTACCTGATAATTGGAGAAGCAGTTAACCATTTCATTAGAATATTAGATGGTAATTGAGTGTATTATCAAGTTAAGGTGGAAGGACATCAGTGTCAGTCCAGGGCTGGGGAACTATGATCAGGGAACTTGGTAGAAAAATAACTTCTAAGCTGAGTGACTAGTAGGAGTTAGCTTATTGGGGAATGGGAAGAAGATTCCAGGAGCTTTAGTAGTTAAAAGATAGATCTGAATTATCAGAGATAGACTATGATGAGATAAATTCTGGTAGGGACTTTTCCTTAAATCCTCTTGGGAAGGTTTTAAAGGGTATTGGATAAGATCAGATTTGATAAAGTTGAGCCAGTTGAAGTGGTGGTGGTGGGGAAAAGCTTTAGGTAAATATTGACTACCTATGTGAATATAATGTGTATGGGGGGTCAGAGATATATAAAACATAATTCATATTCTCAAGGAGTTAGTGGTTTTAAATAATGAGGACTCGCTACCAACAACATGAGGCAACTTACTAATAATATAGCTTCCGTCCTATAAAATGAGGGCATCTGAGGACTAGAATTAAAACCTGAACTCAGAACATCTTTGTGGATTCAAAGCATGTATTTTTTCCATGTATGCTGCTCTGCCTTCCACTGCACTTATTTCCCCTTAACTTAGTTGTTACCTCAGAACAGTTGTAAAGTTAAAATGGTTTTCAGCTTGGGACATGAAATATCAAAGGAGCTTCAGGCTTTCTCCAGGCAGTTTCTGTGTTGAATGGAATATAATCAGGAAGATAAATATTAGTCAGAAAAATTGCTGCATTCTCTGAATGAAATAGTTGTGAATAGTCTTGAAATTAGTTTCTGAGAAACTTAGTATTGAACTGATAGGAGAGTGGAAGACAAAACTCTGGCATAGTGTGCCATGTCACCAGATAGCTACGTAGCATTCTTATTAATATCAAGAGTGTTTTCTCCATTGTTAATATAGAGAGCAAGGAATGGGAAAATAAGCATGTACTATTGCTAATAAATAAAGCAGTGTTGGTTTTCGATAATATGTTTATATTTATTTCTAGAAAGCAGTTGTAAAACTAAAGCTTATTCTATCTCTCAATCTTTCTAACGCCTTACTTTATTTCAGTCTATTAAACTAGCTATTTGGATTCAGGCCAAATAGAGATGGCTGAAGATAACAATTTTATCCTTTGGTGTCTCTAATTTTGTAAGGGTATGCTTGCCATGTGATCTCTCTGGGCCTCAATTTTCTCACCTGTAATTTGATACGCTTGGATAAATAATCTTCGGATGGTTCTTCTTGCTCTGAAATGTTACTTCACATGACATCTACAAAACTTCTTTAAAAGTTAGGATATGTTAGCCTGATTGAAAAAAAAAAAGATTATCTTTTCTATAGAATAGGAAGGACTAGGAAGGAAGGATAAAGGTTGGGCTGATAAGTTGATATCACAAAATGAAGGAAAATAAGGAAATTCAGAGGGAGGGGGTACTTCTGGTTTATTAACTATTCAAAAACTCTTTATGGTTTAAATGCCAAATACATAAGGCAATCAAAAGTGAAAAATAATAAGATTACTATGATCAAGAATTTTATAGTCTAATAGTCTTTTTCATCTGACATCCCTTGAGAGAATTGAGCCTTAATGTACCCAGCTAGAGAGGTTCTCAAAGTGTAGCATGTGTCAGAATCACTGGTAGAGCTTATTAATGCACCGATTGTTGGGTGCCACCCCGAGTTTCTGACTGGGTAAATCTGGGATGGAACCTGAGAGTTTTTAGCTCTAACAGATTCACAAGTGCTACTGGTGATGCTGGCATCTATTGTATGAAATTAATTTATTTTTCTCATGCCTCTTGAATGGTACTCACCTTATGCAAACATTGGGAAAATTTTTAAAATAGTTTCTCAACTCATTTTTCTGTGTTCAGAGTTCTCTAGGTAGGAACTCAGATGGGGGAGATAATAAAATGAATGAAATTAATCTATAATTCAAAACCTTATCTCATTAGAGAAGGTAAAGACATAATTGCACAGAGATACTATAGGAAGAATACTATACCAGTCAGGGGTGGACGGATGGATTGGAGTGGGAAAAAACAGGGTTTAGGTCCATTTGCTCAGGAGCTTTTCTCATCTACCCTCTATCTAGGCTATGATATATATAAAAGAGACTTATCTTCATTTGGAAATTTTGTGCCCTTAAAACTAGATAGCATCAAACACATCAAGGACCAGTTTTAAATAGAGCATGTACTGTAATGTCAGTGTGCCAGTTTGTAACCTAAAAGTCATATAAGTAATTATTTAACTTTCTTTATGATTCCTCTCACCACCTTCCTTATTCAAACCCTCTATCCTTGGTTTAGTAGTCTGTATATACTAATTTTTGTATCCTGTTTACCATGTATATACTAAATAATTAATAATTCATTAGGCTAGATTAGATAGGAGAAAAATCTCAGCATTTTAAAATTGGGAAAATATGTGAAAAACATCAATGGGTTTATATCTTAATATTAAATTGCTTATTCAAAAAGTATAGAATCTATATATTGTCTACTTCCAAATTTCTCCTTGGCTTCAGACTTGTATATTCTTTGGCCTACCTGACATCTAATAGGCCTCTCAAATGTAACATGTTCAAATGTAAGCAGATCTTCCTTACCACTCACACCTCACCTCCTGCAGGCTTCCCTCTTAGTAATGTTAACTCCATCCTTCCAGGTACTCAGGCCAAGAACCTTGGAATCATTCTTACCTTTTTTTTTTCTCACCTGCCAGCAAACTCTATAGGTTCTTACCTTCAGAGTACATCCAGAATCTGATCACGTATTCACCATCTCCACTGCTACCTCCCAGGTCCAAGCTACCATCATCTTTAATTTGAATTAGTGCTGCTACTTCCTAAATAGTCTCCCTGCTTCTGGCTTTGCTGCCACTCTCATTAGTCTTCTTAGACAGGCAGCCAGGGTGATCCTGTTAAATGTAAGTCAGGGCATTTCATTCCTTTTCTAAAAACCCTCTAGTGGCTTCCTTTTTCACCCAGAATAAAAGCTGATTCTTGACTTCAGATACTACATTATTCTTCACTCTACACTACAGTAACACTAGCCTCCTTTTGGTTTCTTGAACACATGAAAAGAAGGCATGCTTCTTTTCATTGGATATTTTTTCTGGAATACTCTTACCCCTAGATATCTCATGGCTTGAGACTTTACCTCTTTTACTCAAATGTCACCTTTCCTGATCATTTTTTCAAAAATTACAACTTCTTAAAACTCTGTCTTCTTCCTGGCTTTATTATTTTTTAAATAATAACTTACATTATTGAATATAGAGTGTAAACCCAACGAGGACAGAGATTTTCATTTATTTTGTTCCTGCTGTATTCCTCTACACCTAGAATAATGCTTGGCACATTGTAAGTGCTCACTCAATATTTGTTGCCTGAATTTATATTTTTATCTGCATAAAGGAGTATCCCTTTCCTCTGAGAAATGCACCTGACAATCATGTGCTTCTAGCATAGGCTACCAGTCATTGATTTCCAACCCTTATTATTCTGCTTCTCCCTTTTCTAAAAATGATACATTCTGTGCCTCTATTTTTAATCTGAAATTACTGTTTGACTGATTTTTATTACAACATACTTCCCCTGGCAAATATTCTAGTTCCTAAGTTCACGTATTATTTTGGAAATAATTGAGCATCCTTTAATCTTCCGTAGAGTATATGAATTAATTGCTGCCATTGAATATGATGTTTCCTAAGTCATAGTAATACTTGCTTTTAGATGACTCTATATCATGATTTATAACTTTATACTGTAGCTTCTTTCATATTCTCCAAGAAAGGTCAGTCTCTATTCCCCTTTTTACAACCTGGACTGAGAGGACTTCATTCTGTTTTGATTTTTGAGAGTTTTGTAGGTTTTAGTGTTTTTGTGTACCAGTGCTTAATGACTACCTTAATTGAAGCATTTAGGTCCTACAAAGGCACCTTGCTCTCATACTCTTTTCTTTTTCTCCTGGTCCAGCAAGACTTGAATTTTATGTATTTGCCGTGGAAGTCATGCGCTTTGGATTTTTCATATCAGGTATTGTGCCAAATTGTTGGGTCATGTTTTGAATCATGTCCTAGCTTTTCAATCTGAAAAAGAGTCACTGCAGTACTTACGTTTATCCCAATGCCATTTCTTCAGGATGCTGGGAAGCATAGGTGGCTCAAATCTCAATCCTTCATGTCTTTTTTTAGATGTTAAAGGTTTTATATTTCTGTGTCCTTTATTACCTCGTTAAGATATATGGAATATAAAGTGAATTCAAAAACATTAGGTCAAACATACAAGATTCAGGTCCTTGTTTCTGATGTTGGAGACTTTCTGTTCTCTGAGCTTGGACAACAGACAGACACTAGGAAGCCCTTAACCTTAATTATATTTTGTCACTATGGCAATGGAATATACTTAATGCTAAGATTCAATATCAAAGCTAAAAATATATACTGTATAAATGAATTCTTTTTTCCAGATGCACACTGGAACTTGAATGTTGACGTATATAGTAATAGGTAGAGGCTTTGCTTAGAACAGATATTGCTTCATGGCTTGTAATATCCTGTGGGGGGAAAAAAGTATAGGTTCAAAAATACACATAAGTTTATTCATAATAGTGAACAAATTAGAATTAACGTTTGTAAAGCAATAAAGGGCTAACTTATCTGTTTGTCAGATTTAGATATTATTAAAATTATGTGTTCAAGGGATATTCAGTCAAATGGGGAAATGCTCATGATAAAAGTTAAGTACAAAAGAAAAAATTCCAGCTTTATTATACAGCATAATCCAGTTTTGCACTTAAAAGTGGGCTCTATAAATATAGGAAGAAAATATGCCAATAAAATAACAGTGATTATTACAGGGTTTGAAGATTAAATTAAGTACTTTTAAAAGAAGGAAAAGGTTTTTGCAATTAAGTACAACTGGGTGATTCTAGGCAAATTAGTAATAACGATGATGGCTGCATTATACAGAGTACCTATTACTTAGCAAATATTGAATGTATTTTATATATTTTGTCACCCTATTTTGTAATAGCCCAGCATTGAGGACTTAATGATCTACTTTTACATATTGGGGGAAGAAGAAAACTCAACAATTTTAAGTAGCTGTAAGCTAGTTAAGTGTTCAAGTCAAGATTCAAACAGAAGTTTGTCTTCAGAATTTTCTAAATATATCATTAAGCCTTCCCAAAATAAACTTTCAAAGCCTGTGTGTCTTTACGGTAAAATGCAGGTGGGATTGTTGTGCAGATTAAATGACAGAATATATATAAATCACATGACTAGATTTTTTTACATAAATATCTTATATCTAGGCATGATATTTTGTTGAGGTTAAGAAGGACTTCTGTTTCTTTTCTGGGTCTGAACCAATTGAGAGAGCAAAAACAGTAAGCATATCCAGTTTTTCCTCTCCTGATTTGCTAATATGCCTGGGGTAAAGGTCAGGCATATGATACCAGCTGGGCTCCATGCAAATGGAAGAAAGCATTAGGAATGGAGAAGTTTACTCTTAGCACCTTTTTCAAGTTTTGTACTTTTATTTAGAAATTAGTCAACAGAGGCTCCTGAAACGCCTAAGTATGATGATTTGAGTCCTAGCTGATAGCTATTTTATAGTCAGAAAAATGCATAGAGAAATTAGATATGGATTGCTTACTCTGATGTTCAGAGTTACGCTGTTGCTTATGGGTACAATGAACACCTCCCAGAAAATTTAGAACAAATGTGATTCCAAATATTATTATATTTTTCTACTTGAGTGTCTTCATTTTGGACTTGGAAAATATGGACACTCTTATCCATAGAAAATATAAAGAAGTATAAACCTACCTGCTCAGAAGGACTGCAATTGCAAGTTGGTTTATAAGATTGCTGTGAGAAGAAGAAGGAATTCCCTCTTTATGTTCGTTTTGTTCATGAGATAAGGGTAGATCCTGAGAGGGTCGGTGGAGGAAGGAAGGGTTGTGGAGGATTGAGGAGAAATGATAAAGTATGAAAGCCTAGTTTGTTCATGTTCTTTCTTTCTCATACCTTCAAATTCTGTGTAACAGAGAATCTGATTGGTTAAATTAGTCACTGTCCAGTATAGAGCCCTTCTCTTTGGGGTAAACTCTTGAACCAGACCTTGTAGTAGGCTACTGGCTTGCCTGAAAGGTTCACTTTGGATCAGAAATTCATCCTTACTTAGTCTGGGTAGCTATGGGCCAGTGGTTATGGGGGAAACACGTGCTATAAAACATGGTTACTTAAACATATCTTTCTTTGTTCAGAAGAAAACACTTCTTTCTTGTTCCCTTCAACAAAAGTCCCAGAATTAAGTCAGTGGTCCAGTTGGGGTGACATGAACCAATCACTGTGGTTGGTTGAGCAGAAAAATACTACGCCAGATTTGGGCCTTTATGCTCACCTCTGTAGTGGAGCCAGCCTTATTTACACTATGTCCTACTTATGTTGGAAGGAGGTTTCTCCAGAAAAATTGGATTGCTTTTGCCAGAGAAGGGTGGAACAATTGCTGGTTAAATAAAAATATATTGGAATATAATGGAGGAAAGCACTGGCAGACCCTTGATCTTCAAAGAAGTATGATTCTTTTTGTAAAATCATTGAATTAAAAACTGAAGCAATCATGTAAAAAGCTTTAATCTTCTTTTAGAATTTGTCTTTACTGTTAATCTGTGTCCTTTGACTTAACAGCATTACCATCACAATGGGTCGTGGGTATTTCCTTTTAGATTGCATCCCTTCCTTCTTTACATTAAGTTTTTGTTCAGTACGTTTTGTTCAAAGGATTTAAGGGAGAAATATCCTTCATTATTAGAACAGCTTGTTGATAGGGTGTTTGAGAAGGGCATTACTCTGATGTATAAATTATTCATCACAAGAAGATGCTTTTGCAGACATGGCAACAGACTACACAGTTTTTTGCCAGTGTTTTATTAATATTTTACTTTAAGAACAAAGAACATTAGAAACTGTATCTTTCATCTTGAAAGTATTATACAGTACCTGTGGGGTAGGTTCACTTCTGAAATCTCTTTCTCAATAGCATGTCTTACTCTGTTTCTTAGACTGAGTCAGTGGGATAGCATTGGGGGGCAAGAAAATAATAAAATGTCCCCAGACTCTAAATCAGTTTCCCTAGGTAGAAGGTTATAGTTACTTAGTAGGAGAAGAGTTTAGCTAACATCAGATAAGCCTCTGATTCTAAAATGGTCTTTCACTAAGAAAAAGGAGATAGACTCTGACAAAAAAAAATAAATGTCTTTGTGTTGTGATTTACTCAAGAGAAGGAAATAAAACTACACAGAAAAAAGTTATCTTTGTGTTGTCTTGTGCTTTGCTTGACAGATAGTGATTGCTCAGTTACAGAATCTGAATTTGTGAAGAATAGGTGAATATGTGATTTTTTTTTAATAAACTGTGCAACAAAAGTCCTCCGTTAACATGTTATTTGGTAGGCGCCAATAGCTTTAGTGTGGACAAGTATTCTGACTTTATTCTACATAAACCCAAGGCAACTTGATTCATTGATACCTTCCAACGTGTTAATTTGCTAGCTTCACCCAATATATATTGGTTACATCAGAATTGTATCCTCTTCCTTTCTCACAATTAAAGCGTTTGACTATCTTTCCTGACGAATAATCCACAATATAGTTTTTAGTCATTTAAGTACTTCACTGTGAATAGTGTGCCAAAAAGAAACTTGAAGAACATCTGTATCATGATAGAGGGCAAAACAAATAAATAAGGGAAGTGGGGCTACCCAGATGATTTTTCAATAATTCAAGGAGCAGAATAAATATTTTAAATTTAATATTTAAATTATATGGTTATATTTACTTTTCTTGGTAAACAGTTCTGTGAATGTTAACACATTATAGATTGGTATAATCACTATCACAATCAGAATACAGAACAGTTTTATCTCCCTAAAATCTCCTTTGTCCTATTCATAGTCACACCCTTTTCCATCCCAAATCCCTGGCAATCACTGATCTGTTTACCACTATAGTTTTGTCTTTTAGAATGTAAATGGAATCATACATATGTAACCCTTTGAGATTGGCTTCTTTTACTTAGTATAATGTCTTTGAGATTCATCCACTTTGTGGCATTTTCTTTGTTGGATATGTGATTTGTAAATATTTTCTCCTAGTTTGTAGTTTATCTTTTCAGACTTCTAATAGTAGTGTCTTTTGCAAAGTAAAGGTTTTTAATTTTAATAAAGTCTAATTCATAAATTTTTTTCTTTTGTAGATTATGCCTTTGGCATCATGTTAAGAACTCTGCCTTATCCTAAGTTATGAAAATTTTCTCCTGTGTTTTCTTCTTAAAGTTTTCCTTTTTAGATCTGTGAACCATTTTTAGTTAATATTGTGTAAGTTATCACATCTTGGGTCATGGTTCTTTTTTCTTTCTTTTTTTGCGTGTAGATGCTAGTTGTTCTAACACCATTTTTTTTTTTAATCCACACCTCTCTTTTCTCTATTGAATTGCTTTTGCACCTTTGTCAAAAATGAATTGACCATATTTGTATGGATGTGTTTCTGGATTCTGTTTTCTGTTTCATGAATCTATGTGACTATCTCTTTGCCATTTTCACACTGTCTTAATTATTGTAACTTCAGAGAAAGTCAAATTTAGTGTTTTTTTTCTCTCCAACTTCTCTTTTTAAAATGTTTTAATTCTTCTAGTTCCTTCGCCTATTTTAGAATCAGCTTATCTATATCTATAAAAAGCCCTTCTAGAATTTTGATTATAAATGCATTAATACTGTAGATCAATTTAAGGAGAATTGACATCTCATAGGAGAATTAACTATGTTGAGTCTACAGAAGTTCTCAGACTAATATCTTCATAGAGATGAGATGCTACATCATGGTCCAAAAATAGGAAAATATAGGAAAAGGAACAACCAGATGACAAGAAAGAGTTATGGAAATTTAAATTTAGTTGAATAGTTGGAAGATAAACAAAAACATCTTCCGGAAAGTAAAACAAAAAGGCAAAGAGATAGAACATGAGAGAAAGAGTAGAAAATTAGAGGATATAGCTACGAGATCCATTCAAATAATCAGAGTTTGATTTTTAAATACACACTCAGTTTCAGAAATTAGAAAAATCATACACTCTCATGCTTATTATGACTTATGCATGACATAGTAAAAAAAACTTGAGATTGACAGGTAAAAGAATCCTTCATTTGGTAGCAAAATTCTGGGACTAGTGATGTATATTTAGCATATAATGTTTAAAATCATAGATTTTAGATACTCAAGTACTTTTCAGTGTTACCATTTCTAATCTTTTTATTTTTCATAGAGCTTTCTTAAATGAATGACAATATAAATTGTAATAGTCATCATTAACTTCTGCTTAAAGTTTATCTTTTAACAGGAGATCATGAAAGACCATTAGTTTGTATAAAAACAATTTGCTTTCTCTTAGTCTTGAAGTTCCAGTGGACAAAACATTGAAGTAAAATTAGATTATCTTGACAAGTGGGGAAAAACATTTTTAACAGTACTGAATATCTTCAGCATATTAGTCATTATTTTGTATAAATATATAATTTTTTGTTTACAATGATTACAGTGAACTAATTTTAACCAAACATTTTTTCAAGTGAAGTAAAATATCCCTTGAGTGCAGAACTATATCACAAACATACCAGCAGTGAACATGGGTTTGGATTGATTTATTCTACGATCCCTGTAACTTACAGAGATCTCATTTACCATTATTCAGATTCCTTAATTTAGTGGACATAAAGGGATAATAAAAATTTGTCCTCTCTTAAATTTTAGTATGTGTCTGGCATATATTTCCTTGTCTTTTTGTTTGCTTTGTTTTAATGCTTGTGTGTATTGGTTTAGTTTAAGTAACTTTAGTTTCCGGGACTATTCAAAAATGAATTGGAAGGAGGTAACTATGTAACACAACCGGAAATGGTCTCACAACTTGGGTTTGGACAGCCATTCATCACTTGTCTAGCAGTCAGATTTCAAGCTCTTTCAACCATTCTAAAGTTATGAACCAATAAATGAGAAGAAAAAGGTTTCTAGGGGGAAAAAACAACAGGAAATAACACATTTATTAAATGCCTTCTGTGTTAGACACTGTGCTAAATACTTAGTTTTATTTCTCAGAGTAACTCATACCCATTGTATAGTTAAGGAAACAAATACAGAGGGATTAACAAAGATTAGGATTCGAGTCCTTTATTTTTAAGAGCTATTTAGGTTCACCGCAAAATTGAGAAGGTACAGAAATTTCCTATATATCCTCTGTACCCACACATGCATGGCTCCCCATTATCAACATCACTCGCCAGAGTGGTATACTGATACAGTTAATGAACTACATTAACATGTCATAATCACTGAAGTCCATAGTTTATCTTAGGGTTTGTTTACTTTTAGTGTTGTATATTTTATAGGTTTGGATAAATGTATAATGATATGTACCCATCATGATGATATCATACAGAGTATTTTCACTGCCCTAAAAATCCTCTGTGTTTTGCCTATTCGTCTCCTGCCCACCCTCCCACCCCCAATGCTTGGTATACACTGATCTTTTTACTGTCTCCATAGTTCTGGGTTTTCCAGAATTTGTATACTTGGAATTTTAAAGTCTTTCCAGATTGACTTCTTCCACTTAGTAATGTGCACAGAAGTTTCTTCTGTTTTCATAGCTTGATAGCTCATTTCATTTTAGTGCTGAATTATATTCCATTATTTAGATGTATCATATTTATTTATTCATTCATCTGTGAAGGGCATCTTGTTTGCTCCCAAGTTTTGGCACTTAGGAATAAAGCTGCTGTAAACATTTGTGTGCAGGTTTTTGTGTGAACAAAGTTTTCAACTCCTTTGGGTAAATACCAAGGAGCGTAATTACTGGATTGTATGGTAAGAATATATTTACTTTTGTAAGAAACCACCAAACTGTTTTCCACAGTGACTGTACAATTTTGCATTCTCACAAGCAATAAATGAGAGTTCCTGTTATTCCAAATCCTTGCCAGCATTTGGTGTTATCAGTGTTCTAGATTTTGGCCATTCTAATAGTCATGAGTGGTAGCTCTTTGTTGTTTTAATTTGCATTTCCCTCATGATATATGATGTGCAATGTCTTTTAATGTACTTATTTGGCATCTGTATATCTTCTTTGGTGAAGTGGTATATAGGAAAGTGACTTTTGTATATTAACCTTGTATCCTGCAAGTTTGTTACAGTCATTTACTTGAAAAATTTTTTTATTTTTTTCGATTTTTTATATAGATGATTATGTCATCTACAAACAAAGCCAGTTTTATTTCTTTCTTCCCTAGCTGTATACCATTTATTTTCTTGACTTACTGCATTAGCTAGAATCACCAGTGTGATATTGAAAAGAAGTAGTGAGAAGGTCATCCTTGTCTTGTACCCATTCTTAGTGGTTAAGTATCTCACCATTATGGTGTTAGCTGTATGTTTTTTGTAGTTTTTTTTTTTTTTAATAAGATGAGCTAGTTTTCCTCTTCCTAGTTTATTGGGAGTTTTTATTAGCAATGGGTGTTGGATTTTATTAAATGTTTTTTCTGTATCTATTGATACAATCATGTGATATTTTGACTTTTGATGTAATGGATTGCATTAATTGATTTTCAAATGTTGAATCAATTTAAAAGCAGTTTTCTTATATAAGATAAGTATGTCAGGAGTTCCCAATACTGCCCCCAGATGTAGTGATTTTCTAGGAGGACTTACAGACAGGACTAAGTTTTACTCACAGCTAAGAGTTATTATAGCAAAGGGATATGAAGCAAAATTAGGAAAGGGAAGAGGCAAAGCCCAGAGGAAACTGAGAGAAAGCTTCCAAGAGTCCTTTTCTTATGGAATCAGACAGGATGTGCCTAATTCCACCAGTATCAAATTATGACTTCATGTGTGAAATGTTGTCTACTAAGCAAGCTCACTAGCGACTTAGTGCCCAAAGTTTTATTGAAGTCTGGTCACATAGGCACCTTCTTCCTAGGATGTACCAAAATTCCTGACTCTCGGGAGTTAAGAGCAAGTGTTTAGCATATTTCACATTATTTGTACAAACAACTTAGGCACACCAAACCACTTCTATTAGTTAGTGAATGGTGTGAACTCTCCTTAAATCCAAGATTCCAGATACCAGCCAAGGAAGAGCCATCATTGCAAGTAGACCTTTCCACAGATAGCCATCTCAAGCATGCTCTATTAATGCTTTTCAACATAGTCCATCCCCTTGGCACTTGGCCAAGGCATCTTGATACCTGTGCCTTTTAGAGGTTCAGAATTTAGTCTGAGCCTCTAAGTGGTTAAGTTTTATTAACCATAAAGTTCTATCTTAGAAAGCCAGGTGGCTATCTCTTTGAGTTTTTGTATTTAATTTTCTTTTTTTATGTAGCCCAAGTCATCAATTTAGACACAGCACAAATCTGACTGCTGAGTCGAAGGTGACCTAAATGTCTTTTAGGGCTGAAGCAGGTCTTAAAAGTCAGCTTCCACACAAAAGAAGTACAATTTCTGAGGCCACACATAATAGACCTGGAAACAAAGAACTCACAGTTGTTAGGATACCCCAAGCAAGACATATATTGGGCAGTACAGGTTAACAGAGCCTCCAGTGTGACTTCCTACTGTGGAGTCTGCCATCCTATGGTTCTCAGGTCAGTCCAATTAACTGAGTGCAGTATTTGGTTTCAAGACCACGTGAGGGCAATTTGAAACAGATTTGTCCATGACATTGTTCATCCACCTCACAAATACAGACTACATCTTGAGGTGTTCTGCATGGGAAGTACAAGAACTAGGCGACCCTCTGCTGTTTCATAGTCAGGCTGTTGGGTGTGTTCATAGCTCAGCGGTCAGTTTGAATTCAGAATGTTCACAGCTTCTTGGAAAGTCAGCATGAGTAGTTTCTTCAGGAAGAGACCACTTCCAAGAATAATTCTGAAAAATGGAGATCATTAATACCCTTTCCCATGCCTCCCTGAGAGCCATGTTTTTGTTTTGTCTGTGTTGTTACGAAATTATTGTGTCCCATTTAACAATCATAACTACATTTTTTTCAGTCATCCCCTGTTCTCACCCAGACCTTTTATTCACCAGGATTGGATGCAAGAGATACAAAAACATTTTCATATGAAAACATTTTTATATAATTTGACCAGAAAGACACATTATGTTCAGGAATTGATCAGGATTAAATCTTGGCTAATTCAAGAATTTTCAAAATGGGTTAACATCCCCTTTTTTTTGTCCTAATTACCTAGTGAGCAGCCTAGGAAAAGTCAGTCCCTTTTTTTGGACAGCTATATTTAATAATCAGACTGCCTCACCAAGGTGTATCTACCAGGAGAAAGGTGAGGGAAGTAGAGCCAGGCTATCAGTCCATTGTTGTAAATTGTAATTAATCCGGAAACCTGAACACAAGTCAGCAGCAGTGAGACATCCCCCAGAGGCAGTCCAGAGTCCATTCTGTCAGGAGTGGGTGGAGAGGTCACACTTCTTGTGATATACTCTCCTCAAACCGCAGCTTTTGGCAGGAATCATAAGTTAGGAATGCAGTTAGTCTCTGCATCAGAAACATAGAGCTAATCAGTAGCCTGATTTTAGATGGTCCCAGTAGAGAGTAAGCCATTTCTTGTGGGCACATGGATGTGACCCAGACAATTCAGCCAGCATCCATTGATGTTTTAATAGTTTAGGGCTCCACAGAGGTATGTCCTAAATCTGCAGCACTCCCAGAGTCTAAGTTCTATTCATTGACTCTCTGCCTGTTTTCATTTCAGTGGAGCTTATGCTGAGGCTAAAACAGCTTATATCAGACAGCTTCATGTTTTAACTTAAATTAGGACCTGTGAATTCAGAATTCCAACAAAGCTAGCAGCTAGTCTTTCAAATCCGAGACTCTACAAGGCCAGACAGCTGTGTTCCAAGTCCAAGTAACAAGCAGAGCTTTCTTAGCTCTTTTATCTTGTCAGTCTTAGAGTCCAAATTGACCCACTCAAAAATATGTATATCAGGCTGAAGAATCATCTTCTCTAAGGATGAAGAACTTGATTTCATAAGCTCATTAGCAGCTAAAAACTGCTTTTTAAAACCCCAAAAGTGTATCCAGATCTACAGATTGCCTCTTTTTGTGTTGTCTCCCTTTTTGAGAGGCTCCAATAAGCAAAAATCATCAGTTATTGAGACTAACTCTGTTTATAATATTCAAAGAGTTTAAATTTCATCCACTCACCAGCAATGAAAAATAAGAAAGTTTTGTCCCATTACCATTTTTTCTTTGCAGCTTTTCCTGATCAGGACGATTGCTCTAGCATTTATGAAATTACAAGCACATAATATTTTACATGTAGTTTTATCATACATCCAGATGTAATAGTGACAACATACAAAAAAAAGCATTTTATAAAACTTTCCTTTTTTCTCATTACAAATTTATTTAAATATTCCTTGCATTTACATGGTTAACATTACAGTTGTGTGTGTGTATTGGATAGGGTTATAAAGGGGTTGGGATTACTGCAGTAGTAGCAAGTTTAAAGAAACTTTAAGATTGTCGTCTCCATCTTTTTTCTCTCTGAGTTTATCTAAAGCTTTGCTCCAACCCTGGCAACTAATTTAACCTTTTTTCCCCCCCTCTCTTATAGGAGAGAATGGTACAAACTTTTAATATTTTTGGCCTACCCAAAACTCACCTTTGGGAATGTTTAGGGCCTTTATCCTCTAACTTTCAAGAAAGAACAAAACTAGAGATATCACCTGGGATGTACTCTTCCTCCTCCCCCTGTTTTGGCCAGTGTAGACAAAAGCAGCCAGAAGATCAGCATACCAACTCTCCTGGGGATAGATCTATCCTTTCCAAATTTCATAGGCAACTGTCTCTCTCATAACAAAGCAGCTCACCTGCTATTTCATATTAAGGATAACTCCATAGCTACAGAAGCACTAAAGGCTCATCATTCCCCACCCTTTCATTCTTTCATTTCCCAAACAATGCTTTCACCATATTTTAGTGAGTTGAGCATAGTCTAGCAAATCCCACTTCTGACACCTCTGTGTTGTGGGTCCTTGTCCTCAGAATTACCTCCAGGTTCAGTGATTTTCTTGGAGAACTCATAAGGTGCGTGTATTACATTGAAAATATATTACATTGAAAGGATATGAAGCAAAATTAGCATACAAAAGACATATGAGGCACAGTCCAGAGGAAGATAGACACAAATTTCTCAGAGTCATGTCTCACAGGCTAACAGGGTGTGCCTAATTCCTCCAGCATCAAATTATGACAGTACTTGTGAAATATTTTCTACAAAAGAAACTCGCCAAAGACTCAGTACCCCCAAGTTTTTTGTTTGTTTTTTGAAGGCTGGTCATGTAGGTACATTCTATGTAGCATGTACCAAATTTCCATATTCTCAGAAGAAAAACAAGTCTTTAGCATATACCATGTTTGTGCAAACAACTTAGCTATAGTGAGCCATCCGTCAGTTATGGAATGGCGAACCTTTCTTAAATCCAAGTTTCCAGATACCAGCCAAGGGCCAGTCTTATAAGCAAGGCTTTCTAAGGATAGCTGTCATTAGGCCAGCAATGGTAACACTTTTCTGCACAACAGGATAGGTAGCACATTCTCAGAGAAAGGGGGCTGAATTTGTAATCTTTAATAAATTCCTTTAGGCTCATCAGGACAATGGATAAGAAACACTGAGAGCTTCTAGAAACAAAATAATGTTATCCCTTTCTAGAGTTTTCTCCATAACAGTAATAATTTAAAATGAGTACCTCACAGTGAAGGATATAGCAAAGCCAGGTGCTCACTGATTTTAAAACTGTGTGGAAGAGAGGGTCTTTTCCAATGGGGTTTTATGAAAAAGGTTTTTTTTATTACAGCAATTTTGTATTTATTCTTTGTGGTTAGTGTGGGAAAGGGAATTATTCTCTTTTAATATTATTTTGTAAACTTGTAGTAAATTTGAATGTACATAATTATTAGAGTTTACGGAGCAGTTCTGTTCCCTGAAGTTTAAGCAAAAAACTTACAATTAACTTTAAAATTTTTTTAAACATTTAATTCTGCTTACCAACAGTAAAAATTAATTGTTACCTTTTTAAACAATATTTTATTACAAATTTCTGAACTTCCATAAATAGTATGTAATTTTTATCTTTTTCCCCAATTGACTTCCATTGATTTAAGTTTAGGGAGCCTCAGTTCTAAGCTAAAGTTTTGCCTTCAGGCATAAGTAATTTTATCTGTTTTCTCGATTGCATCAACTTTAAGACCTTGGCTTCCTAATACCAAGATATTTTCACTTACGTTTATGTAATAAGGACAATACAGTATTCAAAAATTATGAAAGCAAACACTGCTGAGTAATGAGATATGCCAAAGTTGCTGAAATCAAGACATCCGCTGACAACACCTTAGCATTAGAGCTTGAAATGTTAATTTTTCAACACTATATGAAATTCTGATTTCAAAGTATGAAAAATAGTTATGAAGGGTGAGTTAAAAGTATAACAACAACATTTTGAGTGGTTGGAAAGTCAAATGTATGAAGTTGAATATCACCTAACAAAAATTTTAGCCATCTGAAAAATTTACTTGTGTGGAAAGTTCTTTGTACTATGATCATTGCAGATTATGTTTTAATAGGAAATAGAAGAGTAAGAGTGATGCTTCACACCGTTGTTGTAACCCAAGTTTGGACCGTTTTTTATTTACGGACCTCATGCTAGCTATTTTCAGTGTTCATTTGTCAGTTTGGCAAAAAGAGACAGCTGCCCTTTGTAGCTATTTTCATTTTTTCCTTTTCCATTTCCTTCTCCACACTGTGAAAGCTATATAGATTTAAAAAATATCCAAGAACAGCCAAAATGTATATGTTGGATTATCTCCTTTTCCTTGGTTGCTGAGAACTCTCAGGCAGCCAAACTGCCGCATGGAGTTTTTTCACAGTATCATGATAATACTTTTGTGTTTGTGTAGCCTCTGTTTTGAATGTTGCCATATTAATAACAACAAAGTGAATTCTAATTCTGGAATGCATATAACAGGGAAGTTGCTTTCTTCGTTAAAAGATTTTTCTCAGCTTAGATCATTGTCATAGTATTCTCTAATACTCGTAAGTTTTCCTGTCGGTTATAGATAGATACTCATGAACTTCTTCCAGGAATCCACCAAGTGTAAAGCCACATTTGACTTCAACTTAATATGCAATTAGGCAGGCTAAACCCCAGATCTCGTAAACCATACTTCATTTTTAGCAGCATTTCACGGTAAGACCTCTTGCTCCCTGCCAAAGATTGTGTGTGTGTGTGTGTGTGTGTGTGTGTGTGTGTGTGTGTGTGTGTGTGTGTTTTCCATATGCTCCCAATTTGAGATTCTATCTCCTGCTTCTGGCTTTATACTCAGTTCTGTATCCCTTTCACTTAGTATTTGTAAGTGTAATTATATAGGAGAGACCTTTGTTAATATTGACAGTGACCTAGCAAAATAGTAAAAATGAAATTAACCTTGGTTCTGAAGATAGTTGAAAAAATATTTACTTTTTAACTTGCCAAAAGTCAGACATCTAATATTAAAATCGTAGAGCCTAGATTACCAGTTATATATCATTCCTGATCTGAAGCATAGAGTTGGTGACATTTTTCTTAAGGTTTTATTCTTTTAATAATAATGAGTATCAAATTTCTTAAAGGCAGCAACCAACTCTACCAGTGACTTATACATCCTGATAGGGAAAGGGAAGTAAAATTTACTGAGCACCTGCTATGCATGGGGTACTGTATTGCCTACTTTACCTAGATAATCATGACAATCTTGCAAGGTAGGTGGCCTTATTCTCATTTTACAGATGAGGAAGTTGAGATTCAGAGAGGTTAAGTGACTTGTGCTAGAACTAGGAAGAAGCAGATGTGTCATTCCAACCAGAATTGTTCTATGCTATGCTCTTTCCATTAAATCAGAGATTTGCGAACTGCAGCCCATGAGCCCAATCCCCTTGCCTATTTTTGTAAATGAAATATTATTGGAACACAACCATACCCATTCTACTACATATTGCCTATGGCTTTCAAGCTGCAACAACAGAAATGAGTATGGTCATGTGTTGATTAAAATGAGTATGGTCATATGGTGTTAGATGATTTCTAATTGTGCATATCGTTAGAGTGCACTTACACAAACCTAGACGGCATAGCCTATTACACACGTAAGCTACAGACCTGTACAGCATGTAACTGTGGTCAGTACTATAGACAATTGTAACAGTATATTTGTGTATCTAAACATAGGAAAGTTACAGTAAAAATACAGTATAAAAGATAAAAAATGGGACCCTGTATAGGGTCCTTACCATGAATGGAGCTCCCAGGACTGGAAGTTGCTCTGGATGAGTGAGTGAATGAGTGAGTGAGTGAGTGAGTGAGTGAGTGAGTGGTTAAGTAAATGTGAAGGCCTAGGACACTACTGTAAACTTAATAAACATTTAGGCTACACTAAGTTTATAAAAAATATTTTTTTCTTCAATAATAAATTAATCTTAGCTTACTACAGTAAGCTAGGTTTACTTTATAAACTTCAAAATATATTTTTTAAATTTTCTACTCTTTTGTGATAACTTAGCTTAAAACATAAACACATTGTACAGCTGTACACAATTATTTCTTTATATTCTTATTCTGTAAGCTCTTTTCTATTTTTAAATTGAATTTTATTTCATAAACTTTTTTGTTGAAAACAGACACAGACACATACCTTAGCCTAGACTTCCATAGGATCAGGATCATCAGTATCATTGTCTTCCACCTTCACGTCTTATTTCACTGGAAGGTCTTCAAGGGTAATAACGTATATGGAGCTGTCATCTGCTGTGATAATAATGCCTTCTTCTGGAATACCTTCTGAAAAACCTGCCTGGAGCTCCTCTCAAAGAGATATGGATTTCAGAACTATGTCTATGGTGGTTACTTGGTTTGTTTCTTTAATTATAAATTTGCTTATAAGCAGATAATATACCATAAACATTCCTCTCTATTAATGAAAACCTTTCAGTGTTGTCCATGTTTTCAAACTTAGGAGCTTTTGACGTCTGCAAAAAACCCTTCACTGTGATTTTTCTTGGGGATTCTTTTTCTTCTGCACCTTTTCTCTTGCCTCTTCTTCAGCTATATGTTTGTGTTCCAGTAACTCTAGTCAATTCCTTAGGAACCTCCTCTAGGAGTTCCTCAATATCATCCTCATCCACATGTTTGCTATCCCAACCACAGCCTTATTGATTTTTGCAGCTTTTGTGCTACAACATTATGATAGCTATGATGTCACTAGTCAGTAGGAATTTTTCAGCTCCAGCATAATCTTATTGGACCACTGTCATATATGCGGTCCCTCATTGGTTGCTATACAGTGTGTGGCAGTATTTTATTCTTTTTGTTGCAGTTGTAAATAGTATTGTTTTCTTAATTTCTCTTTCTGGTAATTTGTTATTGGTATATAAGAATCACAGCAGATTTTTCCATATTGATTTTGTATCATGTAACTCTTGAATTCATTTATTCATTCTAACAGTTTTTTGGTTGAGTATGTAAGGTTTTCTATATATAATATCATGCCATCTGCAATTAGTGACAGTTTTGCTACTTTTTTTTTTTCCAATTTAGGATGCCTTGTACTTCTTTTTCTTGCTCTAGCTAGGACTTCCAATACTGTGTTGAATAAAAGAGGCAAGAGTGGGCTTTCCTGTCTTCCTGATCTTAAACAAAAAGCTTTCAGCTTTTCATGATTGAGTGTGATATTAGCTGTGAGCTTGTCATAAAATGGACTTATGTTGAGGTTTCATTCCCTCTATACCCACTTTGTTGAGTTTTTATCATAAATGGATGTTGAATTTTGTCAAATTCTTTTCTTAGTGAGATGATAATGAGTTTTAGTATTTGTTTTGTTAATGTGATGTATTATATTGAAAATGAACTCAAAATGGATCATAGACTTAAACATAAAACTAAAAAACTTCTAGAAGAAAATATAGGAGAAAAATCTCTGTGACCCAGTTTAGGCAAAGAGTTTGACATATGACTCCAATAGCACTGTCCATAAGAGGGAGAAAAATGATAAATTTGACTTCATCAAAGTTTAAAACTTTTGGTCTGTGAACAACACTATTAAGGGAATGAAAAGAGAAGCTTCAGACTAGAAGAAATATTTTTAAATTACATTTCTAACAAAGGACTTTTTTTACAAGTAGAAGGAACTCACATTCAGTAGTAACCCATATTTAAAAATGAGCAAAAGCTCTAAACTGACACTTTAAAATTAAGAAATTCTCATGGCAAGTAAGCATATGAAAGTGAGCTCAGGTCATTAGGGTAATGGAAATTAAAACCATTATGAGGTGCCTCTATACATCCATTAGAATGGGTACCGAAAAAGGAAGAAAAAAAAAACCCCTGATGATTCCAAATGCTGACCAAGATACATAGCAACTGTAACTCATACATGGAATGAACTTGTACATCTATGGAAAACAGTTCACTAAACTTTTTTATATAAATAGCTTACTACATGTCCCAGTGATTCTACTTCTGGATATTTACCCAAGAGAAATTAAAACATGTTCATACAAAACCTGTATGTGAATGTTATAATCGCCTTATTTGATAATTGCCAAAAACTGGAAACAACCAACATGTCCTTCATATGTAATAGGTTAAATAAAGAGTGGTACATGCACACAGTGGACTGCTACTCAGCCATAAAAAGAATTAACTATTAATTTATGCATCAACATAAATATATCTTAGATGTATTTTTCTAAAAATGCTAAAGCCAGAGAAAGATCTAGCTCAAAAACCTGCAAACAATAAAATCAAAGCCTTACATTGTTTGTCTGTCTGTTCCCATTACAATATAAATTACACAGATGGAATGCTTTTTATCTGTTCATTTATATTTGTTAACTGAAGAAAGTAGATATTACTACTGGTTAGATTAGGAAACAACTCAAAGAGGTTAAGTTACTTGATAAAATAAAAACAGAATTTGAGCACAGGTCTTTCCAACTCCTACTACCCCTTTACTTTCTATCACACTTCTTTCCTTTGGCTTAGCATATTTAAAAAATTAGTCCATGGTCCTTAAGTCTGACCTGCATGTTATAATGAACTGAATCACTTTTAAAGTTCTCACTCTGGCTTCGTTCTCTCCAGACCAGTTGAAATCACTTCTCCAGGTGAATCTAATGTATGGCGACTAATGAAAATTACTAAGGTTAATAAAGGCCGTTGAATGAGTGAATGGACAGTATTGCCAGCTTAATATATTATTTGCCCACATGGTTTTTGTCAGCTGTATTACATTGACTTTTCCTGGCTTTTTTTTCTTCTATTCTTATTTTTTTACCTTATGCCTTGCAGGTTCTCTTAGAGTCTTTTTTTTTAACCATCTTCTCTTTTTCTCTAAGTACTATTGAAATAACAATGAGTATTTCTTTGAGAACAGAGCTCTCTGGAGTTTTCTTCTTGGAGACACATCTCTCTGATTTCAATGTGGAGTGAGGTGGGGTTGGGACCTACTGTTTTAACTTTCTACTTGTTTCTTTTGTTGCTAATGGAAATTTTAGTTATAGATTTAAAGTTGTTATCAATTGTTATTTTTATCTGCTGAAAGTTGTAGGATGAACTGTGTGCGTGTAAGTATAATACTGGGTTTTCTTCTAGTTAAATGAAAAATGGGACCTAATTATTTGTTGAGGTCAACAATTCAATCCCTAATTATGACTTAAAATTTTTTTGCCTTGGTGAAACAATAAATTAGGAGTTGGTTAGTTCTGTAGCCCTTGTTCATCTATAAAAGATTTCTGTGAGTGGTTTATTAATTTAAGTACATTTGAATTTTTGTTGCAGATTATTAACCTTTGAATGGGGAAGTTGAAAAACAAAGATTTAAAGCAAAGTGTTATAGAGCCCTTCACGATTAAAAGTTAATCAGAAATTAGGGAAAGCTTTCTGGTGTTCATTGACAGGCTCTATTTTTCTTACTTTTTTCATTAACTGCTTATTAAGTGCTGTGCTTTACTAGTCAAAGATGATGAAACTTCACCTAAATTTTTCTGTATTAGATAGAAGCCCAAAATAAGGATTTTTTTTTTCATCTCTTAGATAAGCCATCACCTGCCTCATGAAGTTCTGTATATAGGTTTATCTTGTAGTTGGAGAAATAGTACTTATAAGTTTGATTCAAAAACAGAGAGGGACCAGTCACTTCAAGTGACTATGATATACTAGCTGTGGCTATGAAAGAGTAAAAGGACACATCTGGCAAATTTGTAGGCAAGACTGTGAGAATAAATCTGAGAGGGAATGGAGCGATGACTTCTTTAAATGATGCATTTCTGGTGACTTTCGGGCTTAATGAACTCAAATTTTAAAAACGAAATCTACTTGAAAATAACTGAGAACCACAAAAAGGTTTCTAGATGCCATTATGCTTTTTAACATGAGTAAAGTAATATTTAATGTACTTTTAGAGTATTATTGATTTTTAAAAGTATCTCATTATTTTAAATAAATGCCTCAAGATATCATTGCTTTTATAGATATTCACATCTTGGATAGAAATTATTTGCTTATAGAACATTTCTCTAAAATAATAATTGACATCAAAGAAAAAATGTTAATTTAATCCAAAACTCTGAAAGTGTTCATAATTTGAGCTACTTTCTATTAGGGAAGAAAGATAAAACCAAAACAACTGAAAATTTCCAAATCCTTAGGAGAGATTCTTTAAAATCTGGTAATCTTTATATTTGGTTATAAATAAAAATATATAGTAAACCAAATGCAGTTCTCATTAAGAATAATAAACCCTTAAAATGCTTAAAGCAGTACAACAAATGATTTCACTGATGATAAACACAGTGCCTAGATTCTATGAAAAAATAAAAGAAAAAATAATAAAATTCAGGCTGTTGCTGAAAAAAACCCAAAGTGGCTATAGTATATTGTGATAAACATGGAATATAAGAGGGGGGAATTTAATTCCCATTCAAGATGAGATGATAAAGGAATAGTTCTTTAGGCTAAAGTTTCAGCAACCTTCTGAAAAATTAAATAATAATGTACAAATTATGTAGTATGATCCAATTTGTGTATATACAAACTAACTCATTTACATATGTCATAAATAGGATGGTTATTTCTCAAAAATACTAATACTTGTTATCTTCCACTAAATAGACTCTGAGTTTTTTGTCCTTTTCTTTATATTTTCAAAAAAATTCTACAATACATATTTAAAGTAAAAGATAAATTACAAAGGACACTTAAAAAACCCAGATGGTTATCTCATTAAGTATACCTGTGTGCCAGAAAATGTGCTGTTGTAGTAAGTAGGTATTTAACACTTACCTCTAAAATAGGCTTAGCCGATGTCTTATCCTGCCTGCTCACCTTCATGTACATACTTAGATATAACATTAAGCTAGAGGAATCCAGGAGCTTTTTATACAATGCTGTGTGTGCACATTGAAATCATTCAAAGAGCTCCAATAACAGTGCCTGGGTGGCACCCACTAGAGACTCTGATTTAATTGGTCTGGGATGTTGCTTGGCCAATAGAACTCTGAAGTTCTCCAGGTTATTAAATGTACAGCCAAAGTTGAGAGCCTCTGTTTTATAGAACACTTAAAAAAAATTTTAAACTCTTTATTTTTAAAACATTTTAGACTCACATAAAGGTTGCAAAGAGAGTACATAAAGTCTCTGTGTATCATTCACCCACCGTCCTTTAATGTTAACATCTTATATAACCAGGTAATTATTGAAACCAAAAAGATTAATATTGATACAACAGTGTTCTAAACTACAGACTTTATTGAAATTTCACCACCTTTCCCACTAATATCCTTTCCTTGTCTGACATCTTAAAAAAAAACTCATTTGTTTTTTGGTCCTTTAATTTGTATTCTGTTGAAACTGTTATTGCCCTGTACAAAGCTTGTGTTGAAAAAGTACTTATTATTTTCACTTTTTAAAAAGCTGTGTTTAAATGTCCAGCCTGCCACTGAGTTAACTGGGTAACATGATAGATTCTCGGATTTCGCCTCTACGTTTTCCTCCCTTTAGTCTATCTTCTACACTGTCACAATAGCTAATTTTCTAAAGTATAAAATAATCATATCACTGCCCTTTATAAAAGCCTTTAATTAATTATCTGTTCTTTACAGGTTATAGTTGTTTCTTAGTTTAGCCCAAATCTGTTTTCATTTTCATCTCCTGGTAGTCCAGCACTGGCGACCCTGAACTCCATTTGTGCTCACCTCCTTGAATATGCCTTTTGTTTTGTACCTGCCTTTGCATAGGCTGTTTACTTTATTACTCATTTTGATCATAGTCCAAGAAGATTCCAAAATATTTCTTGGAATGAAACTAGCACATATTGAGCACACTAGCCAAGGACTGTAGTTGATACTTTTTAAAAATTAGCTTTTATGATCCTCAGCCATCCTGAAAAAGTAGTCATTCTACTTTACTGTACAGATAGGAACCTGAGGCTTTTGGTGAGTAAATAACTGACTCAAAGTTGCACAGCTAGTATAGACAAATATGATATTTCAAACTCCAAATCCAGTGATTGTTTCTATGTCCTTCTTCCCCTTTGATGTTTTCAGCCTTGTTTTTAATCCTTTATAGAAGGAAATAAATTTAATGGACTTAAAGTGGAATAATTATCGTTTCCATTGTTCTGCGTATAATCAGTTATAATTAGTTGTATTAGTGTGCTGTGACTGATAAATCAGTGAGTTGTATAGTTCTGTATGTTTACACTTGTGAAAACTTTTCTCTGATGTCCTTCTAAGTACCAAACAGTTTCATTTTCCTTTACTATAATTTAACATCTTTTCTAGAGTTCTTATATGAGCAAAATCTACATTTTTCACTATCCCACAAATTAGCTGAGTCACATTTGTACATAACTTATACAGAGATTTAAATGTATGCAACCATAGAAGTCTGTCAACCTCATTTTCTGCCCATGTGAAGAAAAAATTTAAAAAGCCCATATATGTAGATAACTTTTATGGTACAAAGTGCAGCCTGGGAAACCTTAATAGTCTGTCCAAGAAAATGTTACTATTTAACAAGAGGTTAATTTGCTCAGTGTTAAAATCTTGAGATTTTTTTTAGCTATTCAGATAAATTTAGTAAAATGTATTATAGTTTATCCTCTTACATACTCGTCCTAGATTTTATTATTGTTCCTAATTATGATAGTTTCTTTAGAGTACTGCTTCATGATTATTGTTTTTCAATCTTTCTAACGTAACCGTTTTACCTCCATTAGAATGTGAAACATGTTGCAGAAGCACTCAAGAAGTGGCTGAAGGGGGAAGGAAAAAAGTGCCACTGCCTGTCAGAAAAACACAAAACAAAACATGGGAAACACAACCACCAAATTTCGTAAAGCACTCATCAATGGTGATGAAAACCTGGCCTGCCAAATATACGAAAACAACCCTCAGCTGAAAGAATCCCTTGATCCAAATACATCTTATGGGGAGCCCTACCAGCACAATACTCCGTTACACTATGCTGCTAGACATGGAATGAATAGAATATTAGGGTAAGTATCACCGTAAACCAATTGATAACAAGTTAGTGAAAGAGGGAAAAAAACCTGATCTTTGAAAATATATACATATATATGTGCATGTTATATAGTATTATAGTGAATTAAACTTTCTAAAACTGAATGTGCCTAAATTATTAAGTATAACTTTTTTTATTATGCCTAAATTAGACCAAAAGTTTTATAGTGAGGATGGTTCACATAGTTTTGTTTCTGTAAATACATTTTGATCCTGAGTATGTTTCATGATATGAATTCTTGATAATAATTTAGTGTTTAATTTCAATATTTTAATTCTAGAAAAGTACTTATTGGCTATCAAAAAACTGCAGGAAATGGTTCCTACAACAAAGTTCTAAGCTCTGATTAACTAGTTTAAGTTGAAAAAGAGATACCTTTGCCTTATCTAGTCATGATCAGATTTGAGTTTCCTTTCTTTTAATGGGGTTCAGTTACTTGAAAAGACCTTTCTAAAAACAAAACATTTCTTTAAAACTGAAAATACTGTTACTTAAAATTTCTCCGAGCATTAGTGCCAGCAAATATATTTACATAAAGTCTCACCTAATTACATGAGAATTAAATTGGTTATTTGTTAGGTTATAAAATGAAAGAAGCAAAGGATAGAAAAAATATAAACAAATTTAGTTTTTTCAGAAGTGGATTATGCAGCTATGGAAGTCTGATGCTGGAAAAGAAAGAAATGTAATTCTTAAATGAGTATTCCAAGCTCTTCAGAACTTGACAAAAAATTTTCAACCTTTTTTTTATTTCTTTTTATACAAATTGTTGTTCAGATTAAGCTGCTCTTTCTAGAATTCCTGAAACATGCCAGGTGTATTCTGTTTGCCATGTCCATGCTGTTCTCTCTGTCAGGAGTATCCCCCTTCTCCACTCCTCTCAGCTTTCTTTTATCTAAATTTTATTCTTTCTTCAAGCACACTTTATCTGTCTTCTTAAGCCAGTCACAGCCCACAGGAATCTTTTTTTTTTTTTTTAACTTATATGGCTCTTTTTTGTTTGTTTGATTACTTGTTTGGTATACACTATCTCATTGTATTTTATAATTTTGTATATCTTTTTTCTGCCTACCTAGCATCTAACATCTAGCATAGTATTGTTATAAAGTAAATAGAAGTTTTATAAAATCATCACACAAAGAAATAGTCTTATGATCAGGATTTCTGATAAGATTGGCAGTAATATAAACTAATGTGATTTTTTTAATATCATGAAATGTGAGAACTTTAGAAAATCTAAATAACTCAGTGAATCATTATTTTTTAGAAGATCAGTCTTTGAGTTTTTAAAATTATACATGGGTAAAAGATTTATTCAAAATGCTAAAGGTAGACCAATGGATTTTAATGTAACAGTACAAAAAGTTTACTGACATGATTTCAGATTCTACATTGCAAAGTAATCTTTAAGATTTGATTAGCAATAAATGACAACTTGTTGAATTTTGGGTATAGTATCAAATATGAATATTCACAATTATCTAAAAAGGCTGTTTTAAAATACTTCTACTATTTCTAACTGGATTTTCTTCATATACTTGAACCAAAACAGCATATTACAATAGATTGAATGCTATGAGAATTTGTCTTCTATTAGCCAGACGTTAAAAGAAATTTGTAAACATGTGAAAGAAAGCCATTCTTCTCACTTAATTTGAAAAAATATATATAGATAATTTTCATTGTAAAATGTTAGGAATGTTTAATATTTAATGGATTTATTTTTAATGAATAAATATTTTTTAAATTTTTGTTTTAATTTTTAATATGATAAATATTAATATATCTATAACTAAGATAAACAAAAGTTCTTAGGAATTTTCGGTAATTTTTAAAGTTGTAAAAGGGTCCTATGAGCAAAAAGTTTAGGAATTGCTGATCTGGTCAATATTCTTGGTTCCTCTAAGCAGAATATATCTGTCTCTTTCCATCAAGTAGTGAAAAAGTATTTAAAAGACCTCCAGAAAAGGCGACTATATATTCTCTTTTAGTCACCATGTTGGACTACTTTTTTAACTTGGCCCTATGCATTATACTTAACTTTATACTTATATTTTTACTTTATTCTTAATTTTCAACTTCAGCCTAAAGTGTTTAGGTGTTTCTTTTTTTTCTCTTTCCTTAATTGTTTGGAGATAAGTGTTTCATAATTTCTTTATTAAAGCCTTTAATATCCTATACTAGAATCAGAAATTACTTTATTGCTCTTCTAAGAATAAGCAATTCTAATTTCTTTAATCTGTGTGTATTTTTATGTTTTACAAAATTCAGATAGTTCAGAGAAAATTACAGGTCAGATTATTTTAAATGTTAGTTGCTTTTGGAATTAAGAAATTACTCTTAACACTATGTCATGCAGAATAAAGATAAATAGCATTTACTTATCAATATTAAGTAACTCTATTTTAATTATTTGTGTTTTAAATTGCAACTCTATAGCAACTCTATTTTAATTATTTGTATTCTAGATTGCTTCAAATATTTTATTACATTTAACCTTGTTAAACTTTCTAACAGGTTTATGGCAATTATTTTCTCATGCTGCTTCATATAATCTGGGTTACCTGCCAGATAGTTTCAATATAGTCCCTGGCTCAGCTTGGCTAGATTCCTAACACATGACATATATAGGTAGACCTAGGTGGACATACCTAGTTAAGGACGTAGCAGCCATTAAATAAAATACCTGTTGGGATTAAGGCCTTGATTTTATCTCCATTTCCTTTAGCTTTTTGGTTCCCGCAACAGCAGTCATAACTTTCCTCTTTTCATAGGCAGAATATGGTAAAAAAAAAAAAAAAAAAGTACTTTATAATTTAGCAGGTAGTTTGCATTCATATCTCTCTGAACCCAAATGCTGTGTATTTACATTATACCGCACCACAGTTCCCCTTTCAGGGGAAACTAAATCTGTATTCATAAATTGTTACTACTTAATGTAGCAAAAAGACTATTAGACTTTGGAGTCAGCATGTTTGGATATACAGTTCATAAATTATATCTTCTTGGGAAAGTTATGTATAAAATGGGGATTATAATACTTACTCCTTAGATTTTATGGATCAGCTTCTTTTGCTTCTTTGGAAATAAAAGGGTCCTGTCTTTTGGTATAAATAAAATATAAAAGTTTTATCAGAACATATAATAGCATCAAGCTTTGAGAATTAAAAGTTTCCAGTTATTGATTTCAGTCTTTTTACTCTTATATTTCAGGAGTTAATTAAGTTCTTTTAAATGGATTGAAATGTACTGCTCCTCTCCCAACCTCCCTTGCTTGCAGACCCCATTAGGGCAGGGACTTAATCTGTTTTCTTTATAATATGCCTCACTTCTAGAATAGTACCTGGCAAATGATGACTGCTCAATAAATATCTGCTGCATAAAAGAGAAGATCTAAGAGGAACTGAAGGCCTTTGTATATGTTTAGACACTGGGAATATAAGAGTGTTATGGCAAGAAATTGAGGCTCTGAGAGTGAAGGCTATTATTTTAGAGGGAGCTCAGTTGAATATGAGGTGATAGTGGAATAGGCAAGAGAAAGGGGCCTTTAAGAATTTAGAATATGTTTAGAGGTAAGATGAGTAGTTAGACAGGGTGATAGAGTGTTAATAATTATCACAAAAGTAACAGAAGAAGCCCTTTGAGAGAAACCATAATTCCGTCACCACTGCCTATCATTTGGAATCAGAGAATGTTTTACAATTTATAAAATATATTCACAGAAGCCATTGAAAGATGAATGGCTTTGAGAGTGGATGTGCTCTCTAAAAGAAGGGAATGTTTATGGAGAAGAAAATGGATTCAGGAACTGAATTTGCTTACAATAAGGGGTTAGGGAGTGGAACCATCATTATGAGTAAAAGAGAAAAAAATTAAGAGGCATATTGAAAAGGTGTGTAGAGATGGAAACCAAGATAACAGAAAGGTTAGGATGTGAATGAATAGTCAGCCATTTCAAGACAAAATCAAAAATTAAAGACAGTGATGAATTTAGGTCTTAGGAAATTTCTGGTGATATGAGAGTGCACATTCAGGGCAGTTATAAGAATAGAGTCATTGAAGTGGAGAGTGAATGTAGAAGAAATATAGGTAGCAGTTATAAACTAGCTATTTCAGAATTAACAGTGAAAGAATCTAGAAAAACATATGGCTCATGGATGGGTTATTAGTGTCAAATGAACAGGATTTTTTTTTCCAGAATAGTATTTTTCTTACTTCATTCACCTTCCCACCAATTATCTTCTGTACCTGTTTTAGAATTAACCTTATAAGCAAATAGTAAAATACACTTAATATATATTGACATAGTTACAGAAAAGGGACTGTCTAAAACTTGTACATCAATTACATATTTACCCTTTTATTTATACATTCATATAAATTAAGGAAGATTCTACTTTTGAATTTAAACAGATGGTAGAAAAATAGTAATGTGAATTAATGAAATTAGAATATCCAGCCTTATAGTTTTAGCACAAAATGTTTATGCAGGTATGGTACTGTGTCCAATAAATCTGAAATCTTTCCTGAGTATGTATAAAGAAACTATTAGTTTCATTTTAGAATAATAAACTTTGTTTGATTTGATCAATCAAAATCTGATAGATTGGATATGAGAATATATACAAAATTATCTCAGTGTCTCTTCCCTACGTTGGGCAGAATCTGGGTGGTGGAGGGAGAGGTAGTGATAGGTATTCCTGTGCCTTGACATCCTCCCAACTTGCATTAAATTTCATGGTGATTAGAACCTGAAGTCTCCTGAACAAACTAAAAGAGAGAATAAATGGTATATTGGAAATGGGGATAGAAAAGGCTGGATAAATGTGGTTGCACAGAATCTTATAGAATCTGAATTATTTTTAATTTTTTCATAAATTAAATTTTGAAAAAAATGAAATCTTTTTTGTTATTAATAATAAATGCCTTTTGGAAGAGATTTTCATCTTGAACACTTTTTTTTTTCTATTCTTTTTTCCTGAGTTATAGGAAAGAAGTAGGATAACTGGGCAGACAAAAGAGGGGCGGAGGCTGCATTTTGGAGGGGAGGAGGAAGCCCTGACAAATGAAGGGAGAAGACCCTGGCCAGGTCCCCGTGTCCCACTCTCAAAAGAGAAAAAGGGAGAGCAGCAGAAGGTGGGAAAGTTGGGATAAGGGTCCAGGGAATGTAAAGTTGAAGAAGGAATCTTGAAGGGAGAAGGGCCAATCTATGTGGAAGTGTAAGGGCTTCTGGGCCAGAAGAAGACAAAAGGGATGGAAAATCAGGGGTTGGGCAGACTCTGAGAAGCCCAGTGGTTGGGAGTAGGATGGAGCAGAGGAAGAGGGGGCATCTCAGAAGAGTGGAGAGAGGGCTGAGGGTGGTTCCTGAACACATTTTTAAGAGTATATTTTTAATTTTAATTATTAATTATAATCTGCTATAATTCAACCATTATAAATACAGGGAAATATAATTGAGAATTTTACCGTAAGTTGTTGACGTAGAGAAAATATTATATATATATTTTTTTAACTGTTAACACGATTATATAAACAAATAAAAATACCCATATTTCTCTCTCTTAAACAGGTTATAATTATTCTGTGTTCCCTTCTAATTCTAGCTATAAACATTCATAGACTTTTAAATGACTTTATAATTTTCTGCTGTGTCGTATACCATGATTTATGTTTTCTATTTAAGTGATTATAGACTTTTTTATTCAGAATAATACTGTACTAAATATGATTATTCCTATCGATTTTTATTTCATTTATTTTCTTTTTGATAAATTTTCAGAAGTAGGTTTACTTGGACAAAGGATATGAACTGTATATTAGTTGTTAATGAGCTATTATGTAATTTACAGACAGCTAAAAAGAGACAAAACTGGGATGAGAGCCTAGTAGTCTGTACTAGATACCATATTTTTAACCAGCCTACTACCCTGCTGGCTTGAGAGATCTAGAGTGGTATCTTAAGAGATCTCCAATGCCACATCACTGATCTATATCATATAAATAATATGCATTCAGCTCATCTATCAAAATCATAGTAAGAATCTGCCATGTGTCTGACACTATTGGGGATTCAAAAAAGAACAAGATATAGACTCTGCCTTAGAAGCCTATAAAGTGGGAGAAGCCAAGAGATATGTAAAAAAGTACTCTGATACTGTGTGATCAGCTTATAGTTAGAATGCTTTGTGAAGACAAGGAAAGGAGTGGCCAAAGTCAACTGGAGGAGGAAACCTAGTGCAAACAGTCTTTAAGATGGGGTTGGGTTTGTTTAGATGATCGGGGTCAGTTCCTAGGAAACCAAACAGCAGAGCAAACAATGAAGAACCTACACGTATATTGCAGGGATCAGAAAGCCGTAAAGGCTATGTGGGAATGTAGAGAGAATATGCAGTTAGGGCTTTATGAGCAAATTTTACTGAAACTTGGGACCTAAGCTAAAAGACAGGCCTTGGAAGTTAAATTATGACTGAATAAAGATTGAGAACTCCAGAGAGATTTACCTCTCAGGAGATATATGTATACATTTGAAGTGGGGTGTGAAGTGGATGAGACCTGAGGCAATAAAGAGGTTACCCCTAAATTGTGAAACTCAGAGATGCTAATCTTATCTTCCTTCTATAAACATAGTTTACATTCCAAAGGATAAGAACCCAGAATCTTTCCCTAGGACAGTTCATTTACACTCAAGGATAGGTATTTTCCCTTCTATCTCTAGAGAGGAGGGCTCTAAGAGTCTTATTTTATAGTTCCTTTCTGTTTATACTTACCCTTTCTGCTCTAACAAATTACCACAAACTTTATGACTTAAAACATCATGAATTTACTATCTTAAAGTTCTAGAGATTGAAAGTCTGAAGAAGTAGTTCTACTGGACTGCACTCAAGATGTTGGCAGAGCTGCATTCCTTCTGGAGGCTCTAGGGTAGAAGTCCTCACATTTTCCAACTCCAAAAGCTGCTTGTATTTTTTTGCTTATAGTCCTTTCCTCCATCAATAAGGGGAGCAGCATAGAATTTTCCAGTCTCTCTCTGAGTCTAACCTTCCTCTCTTCCTCTTATAAGGAATTGTGAGTACATTGGGCCTACCCTGATAATCCAGGATTATTTCCCCATGATTATTAGATATCACCAAGTAATATGTTACCATGTAAGGTAACATATTTATAGCTTCCAGGGATTAAGATATGGGCCTCTTTTGGGTGGGGGCCTTATTTGGCCACCATACTCACCCACAGTACAGACCTCAGTACATGTAGGATGATTTCTGATCTGGCTCTGATTGTGTTGCCCCAGTGGGCAGAATTGGGTATGAAGAGCTGGAATGGTTATTATACATAATAATAATTCATTTATTCCTGCTCCAGAGACCTCATGTCTACTTTCAAGACAATCCAAATAAATGTAGATGCTGAAAACCTAATAGGCTAGTTTTGAAGGGCTACACTGCTGAGCTGTCTGGAGTCTTGAATGATAAGAACAGGAAAGATCCAAAGTTGTTATAAAAGTTGCCTGGGACCTTCTACTGCTTAAGATTTCTTACTCAGCCTTTTCTCATAAGAGCTTTCCAGCCAGGGTAACTCATTCAAATTGAAGAGCTGCTTCCTTTATTACCAAGTATTTTTGTTTTTGTTTTTATTGTTTTTCTGTCAGAGCCATGTGTTGTAAACTGGACTAATCTAAAAACAACCCAAATGAAACTAGGACCTAGGGTTTGGCTCTGTTCCCTTCCCGTATGCTGTCCTGGACTGGACATAGTCCATTGCTGATGATATCAGCCCTCCACAGTAAATATTGGCACTGTCTTCAGATGTGGGACTTATATACCCATTTCATAGTGTATTTGTTTTTCTTTTCATATAAGCTGACTATAATAGAGCAGGTTTTCCCAACTCATTTTTCAGTATCCTATTACAGCCACTGAATTGGCTCAACTATTAATCCTATGACCCTAGCTCGAGGCTACATTAAGAGCTAGGCACAACTGTCAAGTCTGGGTTTGGCAATAGTTCAGGTAGCTAACCTACACTATAGCCTTTACTCCCTTAGAATTGGATCTTGGTCTTCTGGAATTAACCACAATTGACTCCCCTCAAAAAGGACCATACTGTAAATATATGCTTTATCATCTCAAAGGTTAGCTGATATGTTTCAGGAAGAGAAATTTTTCCCAGATTTAAATTTTAGTTCTAGGCTTATGCATTACTTGTGTGCTTATATTAATTATTACCATTCTTTCAAATAAATATGTACTCAAGAGAAATGGAGCAGAGTAATAAAGAAAAAAGGTGGTGTGGAATGTTCAATACTGTACCTAAGGCATTTATGTTATTGACATTATGTTATTGACATATTTGTTTCTTTTCTTCCTCCCCCCTTGCTTTTCTCATCTTCCTTTTTTCTTCATTTCTTCACCTTTCTTCCTGTCCCTTTTTCTCCCTTCCTATCTCTTATTAGCAAATACTGTAAAAATATTCAACCTTGTTTATGTTAGTATTATTGTTCTAGAATGGAACCTTATATAACTATAAGAATTAGTCATTCAACCTATTGTTTCACAATAGAAATACTTCAATAGAAATTGTTTTAACAGCATAGAAGGAGTTTATCTTTTAAATTTGTTATCTTCTATGTATTTTTATTTCAAAGGAAAAAACTTTTTTATCCTTATTTTTTACCATTTCAGGACTTTTCTCTTTGGTAGAGATGGAAATCCAAATAAACGGAATGTACACAATGAAACATCTATGCATTTGTTGTGTATGGGACCTCAAATTATGATATCCGAAGGAGCCCTCCATCCTCGCTTAGCACGCCCCGTGGAAGATGATTTCAGAAGAGCAGATTGTCTGCAGATGATCTTAAGATGGAAAGGAGCAAAACTTGATCAAGGCGAATATGAGAGAGCAGCTATTGATGCTGTTGATAACAAAAAAAACACACCCCTCCATTATGCTGCTGCCTCAGGGATGAAAACCTGTGTAGAGGTAAAATTTTTTTTTTAATATTCTGCATGATAAAATTTGTGGCTTGGTGATATCTAATAATCAGTGTTTGTTTTGCTTATTTTAGTTAATTTGACTAGTTATTTTTGTCTCTTTTGTAGTTCTTGAATCAGGGCCCCTTTTAAATAAAGCCATTCTCTTTTTGGAAAGATTAAAATTAAATAGCCAACCTTGGGGATAAAACTGTCAAGAACAATTAAAAATTTGCTAACATCCTTAAAAGATAATGGTCATTAGTTTAACACTATCATATTGAGAATTATAGTTTTAGTAGAGATATGTTCTACTTTATTGCTGATTTTTAGTAACCAGAGTATAAAATTTAAGCCTATTGGATTTGGCAGATCTTGGCAAGTGACTTATATCTAGAATTGATCAGTTTCCTGAACAAAAGGTAAATACTAGTGAATACATTTGTTGGGGCCTTTTAAAAAAACATGTAATTTTAAAATGTGCTTTTTTTCTATTTAATCTATATTAAAGGGCTGAATATTTGAAATTTTCCATATATATATATTTCATATACATACAATATATCTAATAACAGACTTAGATAAAATCAACCATATAATATAGGATCTTAACTTAAGGAATCATTATTATACATCCAACTGAACAGGTTTTTCTCAGCTACATTCATGTCAATTCATATATAACTCAATAAAGTTCTTTTGTATAGATATATTTAAATATATCAGTATATTGCATTACATGAACCATGCCATTTGATGACAGCTTTCATTTTTCTGTTTTCAAAAGACCATTTTGACTTAACATAAAACATCCCATATAGAGGCCTATAATACCTTGGTTGCATTTATTCCAGGTTTCATCAACAAATTTCAGCATGTCATTTTACTCATATAAAGCTATCTTCAATCTCATATATATATTTGACTCTATACTTGCTCAGCCTTAGGCCTCGATTGACCTTGATAATGTTTACTGTTAATTAAACTAGAAGAGTTTCCCAGGAAAGTATATGGTAACTAATTTCCAGAGGCCTTTTTGTGTTTTCTAGTACTAGTGTAAAATATATACATTTAAAACATAGCTTAGTAAATAATTGTACTTCTTAAGAGTATTAGCCTCTAGGCATCTCATGCTGTGTTGCGCTCCTTTGATGAGCTGGAAAGATTTAGAGTTCTCTCATAAAGTTTACTATCATGGGCAGTTTAAACGTATTTTTCTTAAACTACTGATTTGTCTATATCATTTTTAGGTTTTGGCTATATGAACAATAATTACAATAACTAATTATATACCATTTTCTGATTTTCATAGTGCTCATTGGAACCAACCATGATATAAAGGGTTTGGGTTGAGGGAAAGAGTGCTATCAGATATTTATTATTTTTTTTCATAACGCTAAGAGCATAGTATAGTTGAAAGAGTACTGGTTTCTAGTTTTGATCCTCACAGTTACTGTTGAGTGAGTCACTCATCCTCTTTGAGATTATCACTCCCAATCGTTAAGAGGAAACTATTAAAATTATTTCAAAAGACCCCTTTTAGCATTAATTTTCTGTTAATCTGTTATTACAGTAAAATATATCCCATTTCAGTGTCTAACCCTTAAGGTTAAGTTGATTATTTTATTCCATAGTTGAAGCCAAGCTGTTTTTTTTTTTTTTTTTTTTTTAATTCACGAGAACTTGTATCTGTGGAAATATATTTTCTCCAGTTGCTGAAAATGTTTTTCTCTTTGGATGTTCATTTAAGGACTGAGTTGATAAAATCAGCAGTTGACAAGTTCATTTGTACATTTAATAATTTAAATGGCTCATTATTTTGAACCATAAAGGTGAAATATTTACTTTAAAACTTTCCCTTCTCTCTATAATATTTGTGTTCCATAGTAAGCTAAAGTGGCACACAGACACACACACATACATGCACACACAAGGAACATAATATAAAAATTCTTTCTCATAGAGTTCTGGTAACTTCCAGTGTGACGATATCAGTGGCTATTCATAAGATATTGCAATGGAATAGCTAGCCCTGATATTCCTCGTGCTATATTGCTTCCTACTTGACTGCATTATGTGGATGTTTCAACATTCTCTCAAATTCAGCATTTCCAAAACTGTACTCACACTTCTCTTTACCCACTAACTCTTCCTCTTACCTGCCTTGTTTCTAATGATGCTGCCATTATCCCGTGGTACCTGGACTTACCCTGGACTGGTTTTTATTTTGTTGTTTTGTTTTATATTTTTGTTTATTTATTTATTTATTTTTGCATCAAACTCATGCCACTCATTTGCAGAATAGAGCTCTTTCTTGTCTCTTTTGGTCAGCCCCTCTTTAACACCACTCTCTAACACCAGGTGCTCGTATTGAACCCTTACTTTGTTGTATTCTTCAGAACTTCCTGAAGTGTAAAAATCCGGAGTTTCACAAATATAATCATTCAAAATTATTTATGAGATAAAAGTTATTCAAAGAGGAATGGACTGCAATTGTTTGAAAATTGGAAATGTTTATATTTCTTAAGGAATGACTCCCTTCTAATTTTTTCATGTTTCAAAGAATTATTCCAAGGATATGCAAACTTTTTTCTGTGATAGCCTAGATAGTAAATATTTTAGGCAATTGCTCAACTCTGCTCTATGGCTGAAAGCACCCATAACCAATACATAAACAAATGAGCATGGCAGTGTTCCAATAAAACTTTGTTTATGGACACCCCCATGTGAATTTCTTATAATTTTCACATATCATGAAATACTCTTTTGATTTATTTTAACTATTTAATGTACTACAGAAACAGGCAGCAAGATGGATTTGACCCACGGCATGGGTGGACCACTGCATTAATACAGAAGCTTATTTTAAATGTGTGTGTGTGTGTGTGTGTGTGTGTGTGTGTGTGTGTCTGTGTGTGTCTGTGTGTGTCTGTGTGTGTCTGTGTGTGTGTGTGTGTAAATATTAATAGGTAGCAGGTCCTATAAGCTTTAATTATACAAAGAACTAAAAATATACTATGTAATGGATGCCTGGTGCACAAAAACAGAACTCCTTTAACAGATAAATTGTACAAGAGTTTAAGACAATAAGCAATACACTTTTTTCTTAGTTATTGAGTGTTTTTCTGGTTTGGAATAGAGATGAGCTTTGGAGAGGAATGATGGGTTAAGTCTATTAGCATGGCCAGATGAAAATTCAGTGACCCCTTCTGGCAGATTCCCTAGAGTAAGCCTAGTCATTAGACCTCATTTTATTTCTATTAGTGCTGCACTTGTCATAGTGATCAATAAGTGACTGATGAGACAGAGGCTTTTGTTTTTAATAGAGCCTTTGTGTGAAAAACATTTTTTTAATGAGTATTATCTTAGATATTGCTTATGCACTCCTGTAATACTTGCTTATTCACAGCTTTAAGTGTAGCTGTTTATTGTCAGATCAAATAGAGGTCACTAGAAAATCAAAGGTTCTAAGTCACACTTTTCCCTTTATATCCACAGGACCTATTTGACACTTTGGTAGCTATCAGAGCATTTCACACTTCATTGAAAAGCCATAAAAACCATTCACAGCTCAGTCTGAAGAGTTTTACCTAATTATATTGTGTTTTTAGCACCTGGAGTTTTAAAACTGTGAAAAGAATACACAGTTTATAGTCCCAGCTCAGCGACTGAGTAACTTTGTCTCTCTGAACCTGTTTTCTAATTGTTTTCCCTTCTTTAATCCCCCCACTACTTCCACCCCTGATTTATGGATGTTGCTGTTTCCTCTTAAGAACTAGATCTCTGAAGGCGGGTGTCCCACACCATTTACACTGGGGCCAGGCTTGCCCTGAGGGCCGGCTCACCTGGGGTATGGTCCGAGGCTCCATCTGGGGTGCGAACTCAGGACCTTCTGCATGTAAAGCAGATATGCTAACTACAACACTATGGAGCCACCCCCCTGTTTTCTAATTTTTAATGAAGAAAGATATGACCTCATTATTGTATCCAAATATTATAATGATAAGTGCCATATTAATCATTTTGGCAGTAATTGTGATAGGCATTGGAAGGAAGGAAATATCATTTAGTTTTACTTATCCTGGAAGATTTCATGGGTAGGTTTGAGTGGATATGATTTCAGTTTAAGTATTTGAAGGAGGCTACTCAAAATGTGGCCCTCAGTCCTGTAGCATCAGTTAGTACTGAGAGCTTGTTATATATATAAATTTGGGGGTCCAGCAGACCTCCAGATTCCAATCAGAATCTCTGGGGGTAGTTTCCAGGAATATTTTAAGCAAGTGGTCTGGTTATTCATTTGCATGTTACAGTTGGAAAAGTACCATTCTAGGTCTCAGACATATTCAGATTGAACTATTTTGTATAAGTATGATAAGACATCATTTAAAGTGAAGATAGAGGCCGTAACAAGTAGGAAAAACTAAATTACAAGGTCAAGAATTTGGAATTTATTTATAGAAAATTGAATCATTGAAAATTTTTTATTGGAGAAGTGCTATTAGGAAAACAAATACAGTAAAATTAGCCTAATGGTTGTAATGTAAGACAGATTTGAATGGGATACTTCTAAAGCAGTGTTCCTTTTTCCTTTTCTTTTTTTTTTTTAACACCTGCAGTATCTGTTATTTCTAGATTGTCTCCCATCCAAGTACTAACCAGAACCGACCCTGCTTAGCTTCCGAGATCAGACGTAAAACGGTGTTTCTTAAGCTCTTGCTTCACAAGGAATGATCTCATGATCAGTCATTTGAGAACTTGTTGGGAATGCAGCATCTCTGGCCCCATCCCAGACCAGCTAAATCAGAATCTGTAGTTTAACAAGATCCTAGGGTGACTCACATCCACAGTAGAGTTCAAGAAGCCTTGGCTTAGAGCATAGTCTGTGGGGCACTTAAAATGGAATCACCTGTAAAAAGTGCATATATGTAATCCCCACTCGCTGATATGCTGTCAGGCTATCCAGGTGATTCCTACACAGTTTGAAAACCTTTGTGTTGGAACCGTGGTTCTATCCATGGCTGCACAAAAAAAATCCCACAGTGTTGACTACACCTCAGACCAGTAAATTGGAATTTCTCAAGGTGGACCCCAGAAACTAGTATTTTAAACTTCTAGATGATTTTTAGTTTGTAGCCAAAGCTAAAAAACCAATGAACTAGAGAGAGTGGTAGGAGTTAGAAGATTATTGCACTAATTCTGGTGTGAACTGATAGAGAGCCTGGATTTGTGTGGTGTATTGGAGATGGAAATAATGACATGGATGCAAGAGACATTGTGAAGCATTTGGTGACTTGATCATTTGATAAAGGAATTCTGCAAGGAAGAAAAAGATTAAAAATCATGTAGACTTAAAATGTTAATATTAACAATGGTGAGCTATCTTTGCATGATATAATTTTCTCTTTGATTTATCCATGTTTTATAACAATCTGCCATCATAACATATAATTAGAATAAAATAAATTAACTTTGTTTTTAAGTAAAATGAGCATTGTTTTTGAACCTGAGACTTTGACATCTGTTGACAACAGACACTTAAAAAGTGAGATGAGGTGAAGGAATTGATTGGAAGGAAAGGAGAATATATTGAGTTTTTATTTAGAAGAATGGAGATTGAGATCTGGGATTATCCACTTGAAATGATATTCAGGCTACTGAAAAGTAGGACTGGCAGTAAAGAATATAGATTTAGAATTGAGTGTTATCTGCATAGAGTTGATAACTAAGAAGAAAGATAAGGAGATACGGTATAGATGAGAAATCCAAGGATAGAACTGTAGATTATAGGTAAAATTACATCATTAAAGTCACAGCATCAATTTGGAGAATGCCTGTGTTTAAAGGGAGCGATAATAAGAAGTAGCCTATGAAGGAAACAGAAAAGGCAGAGATGAGAACCAAGATAATACAGTGTCAAGGATGCCAAAAGAAGAATTTCAAGAAGAGGGGGTAGTCAGTCATGTGACATGCTACAGAAAGGTAAAGGAATTAGAAGACTGAGAGAGGCTGTTATATTTGAGAGATATTAATGACTGCCAGGGATATTGTTTTAGTCAGAGTAGAAGTCAGATTATTGGGAGTAATTGAGTCATTTGCTGAAAAAGTGGAGAGATAGTGGATGTCGGTCACTAATTTGAGAAATGTGGCTCAGCAAGAAATGAAAGTTTTAGAGAAGTAACTAGAAAGATGACAAGCATCAGGAGCCAGTAGAGAGGGTGAAGGTAGAGGGAGTAATGAAGTGCTCAAAGTCATACAAGAAACAGAGATGATGAGACGGTAATTTTACAACTATAACAGACTTTAAGAATCATCTTGTTTTTTACATCTCTTCTGAAGATTATAGAAGCCTCATTTTATAAATGGACCTGTGTAAACTGAGACTTACAGAGGTTAAATGAGGTACCTGTCCAGAGTCACCAGCCATTTAGATTATGGATCAAAGGGGTGGGAAGGATTTTTCTTGAATACTAGGGGCCAACCTATGCCTGTTCTTCTGAGATTATGAATGGAAAGGAGAGCAGAATAGATGAGTGAATGTGTTGAGATAGTGATAATTGGATGTTCCTTTTAAGGTAGAACATTTTATGTACCACCAAGTGTGCAAGATAGGCTAAAAATTCAAATAAAGTATGCAGTCCTCCTTACTTTAGGGTGAGGAAAACGATAGAATGCTTTGGTTTGAAGTATTTAACTCCCTCTTCAGAATCAGATGTAACTCCCTATTATGTAAGAGCAAAACACCTTACTTAGGCAGCAGTAATTTAACGTATATCTCCACCTAATACATATTTCATTTACTGGTGATCCTCATCTTATATACCAAAGGTCAGCAACCTGAATACTCTTCAGGTTGTCAGGCAGCCTTGCTGTTAGCTAGCTTCTTTGCCAAAGGTAGCATACATGCAGATTATTCTTGTCAAGACTGATGCTACAAACATGGACCCTCAATTCAGTCACTGACTGAGTTTCTCTATAGGTTCCAGTGGTAGCAGTGAGATATAGGTCTGTGTGGTCAAACTAATTTGAGGGATCCCTGTGAAGACATTACCAAACAAGGCGAGAAATCTCATCCAAGTTCTAAAAATGGTCAGCAGTGACTCTCAACAATGACTTTTCACACATCTCCTTCTCCATGCAATCATTTTATTTAAACTCAAAAATGCAGTCTATACACTGGTATATTCTTTTAAGAAGGTTCCCCTTACCAATATTTTAGAATGGCACAACCTCTTAAACTTTGTCTTTGCTTTTGTTAAAAATTAAGGTGTTAAGTTCAAGATAATTTATTTTATTTGCTAATATTTAGAATCTCTTCTATGGTGATATCTGTTGTGAAAGTAAATCAAATTATGGCTTTGAGAGCTATCCTGGTGTGAAATTCTGTGACTCTGAATAAAGAACTAGGGAATAAAGTCAGCAATCTTAGTTCTGTAGCAGTCAGAAGCAAATAGTTTATTTGTGTTTAGGTAGTGGATAACCTGTGAAACAGAAATAGACTCTGCAATAGGTACAATAAGTCTGTGAATTTACTAAAAGTCCTCAGTATTGAGTCGATTAGGTAATATAAACATATCAAATTCTACAACCACTAGGTCCTACTCTAGTGTCATTACTTCTCAAATTTTTATGTGCATAAGAATCTCCTATAGATCAGAATCAGATTCTGATTCAGAGGCCTGGAGTGGGAGGGGATTGTGTGGTGACTCAGAGATTCTGCATTTTTAGCAAACTCTTAGGCCCCTACCACACGTTGACTAAAGAAGGTTCTAAGTGGTAAATAGCAGCCAATATGACCTTGCTCTCAGGCTCTAGAAGGTAGCTGCAACAGTGACTGCTTAGATCTATGCTTAGCAAATTTTTTTCTGTGCAGGGCCAGACGTAAAGGGCAAATATTTTAAGCCTTGTGACCACAAGTCTGTGATTCATATTCTTGATTTATTTGCTTGTTTTTTTACAACTTAAAAAGAGCAAGAAGCTGAAGTCATATTCATTGGGTTTGTCAGATTAACCCAGGGCTTTCAGGTCTAACATTGATATGTCCCTTATTTTGTTGGGTATCTTGCGATGATTGTAGAGGAACCATAAGGATTCCAGTTCCAAAAGCAATAAAGAAACTTTATGGGATGATCTGTGTGTTTGTTGGAGGGAAGGGAAATAAAATTATTGGAAGAAAATGAAAAGAAGCTACCTTTTTGATTAACCCTTTAAAAAAATGAAAATCTCTAAAAAGTATTCACATTTAAGTTATAACTAACAGTCTGGGCAGAACTTTATGGTGGACCCAGTATGCATTTGACTTCTTTAATTTATGTGATCATCCTATTCTCTGTGTTGGTATAATATCCAGTCACAATTAAAAACTCTGTCAAACTTTTGACTGAATCCCAGTTCTACTGCTTACTAGTTGGGTAACTTTGGTCAAGTTACTTAACTTTCTGAGACATCATAATATCTCTGTCATATGAGTTGTTAATATTAAATGAATATGTGTATTTGAAGTGCTTACCATAGTGTTGGCACTTAGGAAACACTTAATAAATGCTGCTGTTAGTATGTTATTATGGTCATGACTGAATCCTATAAAAGAAACAGCTCCATGACTCATTGTCAGGCTGTCCTCTAGGGTTCTCTAGATTATAGCCCTCATGGCATTCATGTGGTTCTTAATGTCTCTGCAGACAGAATGGGGAAACTTGAACCTATAGCCTTAAAGAAACAACATATAACTTCTGAAAAACCAGAAATCTCAAAATAGTGAACAAATTAAGTTACTGTTCCTTGTATTTTTATGGTGAGATTTCTTTGAATGAAATTGCACCTTTAAAGATTGAGAAACTGTTTGGTAGAGCATTTTCCCAATTTGGCTATTGGTAACATTCCTATCATTTATTTTGAGGAGATTTGAAAATAGTTTTGCTTCAGTGACTTGCTCATCCCAATTTCATTTCAGTATTTGATTGGATAATGAATAATACAAATGAAAATTTTTGTCTGCTATGTCAGGACATCCAAGTATTAGCAGTTAAACTAACAGTAGCAGCAGTGTCCTTGTTTAAGAAAGGTTCCTAGAAATGTATAAAAGTTAGCATTGAATAACGATATTTTTTTTAATTTTTAAGGCTTTATTTTTGGATTGGACAGAATGCTTAAGAATTTTTTTTTAAGTTTAAGAAATTTGTGTTGTTGTCATTGTTGCCATTGTTATTTTTAAACAAAGGAAGTCATCTGAATGACTGATAAACAAGAATTGCTAATCCTAACATCAGAAGCAACTGGTATCCAAATAACTTTTATTGTCATTTTAAGTATGCATTATTGCATTTTTGTTGTGCTTTATTATATTTTTGATTTTTTAAAATTTGTAGTATGAAAATAACATTTAAATCTGTGGTTGCAAGTTTTTGAAAAAATCTTTTTTAGCTTTTAGTGAAACATGGAGGAGACTTGTTTGCTGAGAATGAGAATAAAGATACTCCTTGTGATTGTGCTGAAAAGCAACACCACAAAGATTTGGCCCTCAATCTGGAATCCCAAATGGTATTCTCACGAGATCCTGAAGCCGAAGAAATAGAAGCTGAATATGCTGCATTAGACAAACGTGAGGTAAGTTTTTTTTAAATAAAAAATTACATAAATTTTATATTAAATTGTCTTGCTTTTTTAAAGCTCAGTTTATGTGGTCTGTTTTGCAACATGCTAAATATCCTGTCATGTACATAGCTGTAAGTATAAAACTATATCCAGTAACCCTGGAGATGTTTCTAACTTATGGGAGTAGGTTTATTTACATATAAATAGAGATACAAATAGAGTTGTGTGATATGAATCTTCTCCTACTAATCTAGACTCCAGTCTTCCTGTCTCTCAGTCTCTTCCTGTCTTCTCCACCCCCCTGTAGCTTTATCAAGTATAATAAACAGTTAGTTGCTCATATTTACATTGTACAATTCAATGAGTTTTTTTTTATTATAGTTGGCATACAATAATATATTTATTTCACTTGTACAGCATAGTGATTAGAGATCTATATAACTCACAAAGTGGTCACCCCACTAGATCTAGTACCCCTCTTTCACTTTATATATTTTTTATAACATTATTGACTATTTTCCTTAACACTACACTTTATATCTCCATGACGATTTTGTATCTGTCCATTTGTACTTCTTAATCCCTTTGCTCATTTTACCATCCCTCCACCTTTCTCACATCTAGTAGCCCTCAAAATATTCTCAGTATCTATGAGTTTGTTTTCATTTTTGTTGTTGCTTTTGTTTATTTTGTTCTTTAGATTCTACATGTATGTGAAATCATGTGGTATTTGTCTTTCTCTATTTGACTTCATTCAGCGCAATGCTCTCTAGGTCCATCAAAGCAACGTCTTTTTCCTCGCCTTCCTTTTAGTCTGAGTGTGTCTTTTAATCTGAAGTGAGTCTCTTGTAGGCAGCATATGTAGGGGTCTTGTTTTCTTATCCATTCAGCTTCCCTGTCTTTTTTTGGAGCACTTAAAAGTTTTCCATTTGAGGCACTTGTTGATAAATATGTAGTTATTATCATTCTTTATTCATGATTTTGATATATGTTTTTTTCTTCTTAAAGAAGTTCCTCCAACAATTCCTGTAATACTATCTTGGTGTTGATGAATTCCTTTAGCTTATTTTTTTCTAGGAAACTCTTTATCTGTCTTTTGACTCTAAATAATAGCTTTGCTGGATAAAGTATTCTTGGTTGTAGATCTTGAGTTTTCAACACTTTGAATACTTTGTGCAGAGTTTCTTTTGAGAAATCAGTCACCATCTCTCTGTCTTCTTGGATTGCTCTTATGAACAAAATGCTTTGCTGACTCCTATCTTAAACCAAAACAACAAAACAATCTTGCCATTGACCACTCTTCCCCAACCCTGTTGATCTTCAGTTAGAGCCATATATCTCTGATCTTCATATAAGAAAAACAAAACTTAAGAGTTGTGTATACATACCGACTTCCTCACTTTTAGTTTACTCTTCAGCCCATTGCAGTGTGAATTTCTTCCTTTCTACTAGGATGGAATTGAACTTGTCATGGGCATCAAGAGTCACCATGTTTCCAAATCCAGTAGGTACTTTTTCTTCTCATCTTAACTTAAATTCCTCACCAGCACTTGGCACAATGGACACTGCCTTCTTAGTGAAACACTCTTCTCATAGCTTCGGGGACATCGTTTTCTGGTTTTCCTTTGTCTTCCTGTCTCAGTAAACATTACACCAACTCAATGAGTTGTTCAAGCATAAATGTGGCATTCATTCTTGATTCCCCACTTCTCCTTACATTCAAACAATCTTGGAATCTTGTCAGTGTTACTTCCAAAAATATAACCTAAATAAATTTACTCCTCTCAATCTCTGCTTCTACCTCCCTAGGCCTTTGTCACCCTCACTTCTTATTGGAGCTACTTTATACCTGGTATCCTTTTTTCTATTCTATTTCTATTGTTTCCTTAGAATCCATCTTGTATACAGAAGCCAGAGTGACATTTTACAATTTAACTTAGATCATATCACTTAAATTACTTAGTGACTTTTCATTATACTTAGAATAAAATCCAAACTGTTTGCTCAGATATAAGACCTTATGTGGTCTGGCTACTACCTGCCTCTTCAACATTATCTCAGACTTTTTTCCCAGCACACTTTGCTCTAATTATAATCCCTAGACTACACAAAGGCTTTTGCATTTGCTGTTTCCTATGTCTGAAATCTCCCAGTTTTTCTCTTGACTGTCTCATTTCACTTTTCAAACAGGCAATCTTGAACCATTCTTTCTAAAATAGGTCCCTCTCCAATTATTCTTTAGCTTAATATTCTATTCATCTTTCATAGCACTTCTCACTGTAATTATTTTGTTTTTGTATTTGTTTACTTGTTTATAGCTTTTCTTTCCTATTAGATTCTCAACTCCGTGAGGGCCTGAACCATAACTGCCTTCTTTATCAGGGTATTTTCAGTGTCTAACACAGTTGCACAGTGAGCATCCACATATTTCTTCAATAAAAAGTTATAAAAATAAAATTTTTCCTCCTGAAATGAGTCTGATTTGATGTTCAGTGCTAACTTGATTCTAAAAGAAATTATACTATTGTTTGTGTTAAATCATATTGTTTTTATTTTTTCCCATGAACATTTAGCAGTTTTTGAGCCACTATACTATCCAGATGAGGAACCCATCTTGGAATTAAAAGATTTACATTTCTTTACCTTTTGTGTTTCTTTAGTAAGGTTATTTTATAGGAATGCTTATTCAGATTAAGTACACAGAGAGTGAAGGCTGATGTCCTAAGCCATTTTTATGAGGTTTTTGATTCTAGATAGTAACCTCGAATGACAAATGTGCCCCCTTCTATTTTTCAATTGAGACAGATAAACCAGAAAATAGTTGAAACAAGGTAAGCTGAACTTGATTCTTCTGACTTCAAGTCTAAGCATCTCTATCTGCTATACTCCCTACCTTTTGACAACTCATGATCTTGAGTCAGACATAGAAATGATAATGTAATACTTAATATAATTTAGTCAGAAGACATGTGAATAATAATATCCTAGAAATATTGTTGATTTGATTAAATTGAAAGACATGACTATTTAGGTTTTTTCTCAAAGATACTATCTTAATTTATAATTAAATTTTAAAAAATGATACTCAATATCGGTAGATTTAACATCTAAATGAACTTAGTATAACTATATTAAACTATTATATAAAGCTAAAAATCTTGCAAAACAGTTTAACACTAATTACATAGAAAAAAGTGCCATGTATTGGAAGAAGATTGAAGTATACTAAAATGATAATTGTGAATATAGGTGATTTTATTTACTATTATTACTTTTTCTATTTATGCATTTCTTAAAAATTATCATTAATATTTATTGCTAAAAAATGTAAAAACTTTTTTCCTTCCTGTCTTTACTCCTTAGTGGTAAGTTTCTTGTGTGTGCTACCAGGCTTAAGCAAACATATGCATATAGAATTTTCAGTGCAAAAATAAAACCATATAGTACATTGATTCAGTTAAAATATTTTTTTATATTAACATTATATCAAGAACATCTTTCCCAAGTCACAGCATATGATCTATATATTTTAACCACTTAACTGTTGATGAACATTGAAAAATAAGTAGATATTTTTGTCATTTAAAACAAGGCTATTACATATATATCTTTACTTATTACATATATATCATTATTGTGGTTACAAACGTGGATTCTGAAACCAGACTAACTGAGTTCATACCTTACTATGGTCCACACAACTTATGAAGGGACCTTGAACAAGTTCCTTAATCTCTTTGCTGCTCTAGTTTCAGTTTGTAGAAATTGGTTTGATGGATCATGAGAGATATCCATTTTAAACTTTAACAGAACCTGTTAAATTGTCCTAAAAGATTATATCAATTTATTTTTCTTCAAGTAACATTTTAGAGATTCTTCTCCTCACATTCTTGCTAGCCTTGGATATTGTCAGTGTTTTTATTGTTGCGGGTTTGGACAAATAAATCACACCTGTTTGAATTTATGTTTTTGGTTATTCTGTGAATTGATTGTTCATTTGCATTTTTCTATGGATTTGTGTTTTCTTAATGCTTTCTGAGAGAATTTTGCATATTTTTTCATAACCCAGGGTTTTTCACTTTTAGGGTATTCAGAGATGTTAATATTTTTTTCTTTTATGGCTTTTGAACTTGTGACATACTAATATTATAATCATATGACCCTATTTTATTTTTAGTTTTCTAGTTTTAGTTTTAATACATAATGGATTTGTTTTTGTCTACTATTTTATAATGTAAAAAGCAATACTTTCATGATGAGTACTGATACACAAATATTTATCAGAGCACTATTCACAATAGCCAAAAGTTGAAAACAACCCAAAAATGTTTATCAGCAGATAAATGGATAAATAAAATGTGAGATATACAAACAATGGAATGTTACTCTGCCATAAAAATAACTGAATTACTAATACGTGCTACAAATATAGACCCTGATCAACTTTTGGATTATTCTGCCTATCCTACTAGTTTTACATGGCCTACTATATAATTGTATTAAGCTACATAATTAGGTACTTTTTAAAACTTATTTTCTCAAGGTGAAGTATTTATTTTAGCTTAGTTTTTAATTCAGTTAATGATTTGGGTAGTATATAATATTATATCTCTATAATTTCTTCTTGACATTTTAATTTAGTTCTTTCTTCCAGGTGATTAGTTTATAAAAGGGTTAAATCCACTTCTTCATTCCATCATTCAATAAAACTTTGAGTGACTGCTCTGCCAGATACTGTTTTAGGAGCTTAGAGACACAATAAGGAACAATGATAAGCCCTGCCTTCTAAGTGCTTATATTCTAGCATGAAGAGAGAGAGACACACAAACACAATTAGGTTTAAAATGTAAATGAACACAATTTCTGAGAGTGGTAACTGCCACAAAAAAATAAAAACAAGGTGATGTATTAATAAGTGGTGGCTTGGAGCAATGTGTTCAATTTCTTGAAATCCCCAAATAAAGAAGAGAAACTAGTAGAGGACAGGCTCTGTAGGAGTAGATTGTATGGTGTCATCTGGCTAAATGAAGGAAAAACTGAGCAATGTGCTACTGCTACGAAAGCCATCTAAAGAATCCCTTCCCCTCCCCCCCTTCCAAGTTTATATCTCAGGAAGGCTCAAGGCTCTTTTTCCTGTAGAGAACCCATATGCTGGACTTTGCCTTAGTTGGTTACCCTACTTAGCATAAGGTTTAACCTACTGTGCCAGAGCAGCTGCCTTCTTCTTAAGCCAAAGTACAGGTAACCTAGTCTTGATCCGGAGGCTAGATAGAACAGCTAAGTAAGGAGCAGGGAAACTGAAAGGAAGGGAAGAGTCCAAGAATCCTGAAGACTTTCTCTAGCTATTCTTTTCCCTCCCTTCTCCCAGACTCAGCTCATAGATGAGCTAATGAGAGATCTGTATTAAGAGGAATTAAAATATACTCTCCTTTCTCTGAGTATCTTTCTTATCTTCTAAAATTTTAACAGTTAGCAATATATTTGGGTAAATAAGTACTTATTTTTTCATTTTTTAACAATGAACATGTTTTACCTATGTAATCGGGGAAAGCTATTTTCGTTTTGAAAAAAATAACATACATCTTTCATAACTCCTTTATCATAGTCTTTTCTAAAGCAATTTTTGAAGATACTAACACTATACATAGTATCAAAGTGGTTCAATTTGTATGTTTCTCTAGTGGTATTTTGGTAGCAGTAGTATATACTAATGCAGAAGAGGTACTTTCATGATGTCTCATTTTAAATTACTTTTTTTTTTCCTTTGTATTGGTGCTGACTGCTTTGAAGGTTACTGCTGGTTTTTATTTAATCTGAAAATAGAAGCAGTTTATCTGTGCAACAGTAAAGAGAAAGGCACCTTCATTTTAATCCTTCCTACATAAGAGAGTGATAGTGCTCACTTGGGACTGAGCAATGTATTGAAATGCTTTACATGACCTAATTATAGTTCTGTTGCAGAGATTTGAAGTGAATATGCTACGTGTTCATGAAGGCAGTATATCTTTCTCCTTCAAGAACTATATTTCTTCCAGTATAGCCTATTTACGTTTAAAACTGCATTTTAAAACACTTAAACTGTGCAGATTGCTTTATATTATTCCTTTCTTAATGTATCTAAAACCAAATCTTGTTTTGCTCAACATTAATGAGTAGAATGATGACTAATCTGAGAAAAGGACATTTGGGAAATAATACCAGGAAATATACAGTTGTCACCACTGGGAACATCAAGAAAAATTCACTCTCATTGCTGATTCAGGAGAGGTAAATGGAGTCCCAAGTCTGAACTAGGAACATTTTCTAGAAGCAGTGTTATACATAGTGTATGACTTCTACACTTGAGTGAGTACAAATTTAACTATAAAATGGACTTCTTAGTTTTTTGCAGGGGAAAATGTAGTTCGTAAATTAATTTAAAAGCAAACTGTACATGATGATTTGGAAGGCTTTTTAAACAATAGTTTGGATTAAATTGCAATTTTTTCTTTTATAGTTAATAGTATCCTGTATAGAATAGGTTAAATTTTTATTTCTTTTTCTACTTAAGTTCATGTGATACCTGTATATGTAGAGATTCATGGCAGTATATCTGAATGCATACCTAGGTGCTTTAGGCTGTTAATGCAGTGTGATATGAAATGTATTTAATGGAAGTCTTCACCATCATTTTTAAAGGGAATAGCACTGCAGACTGATCGTGTGCTCTACCACTGTTGAAAACTCTTTTTTAAGATCCCCAGTGACTTTTATTTTAATTTTTAATTTATTTTGTTCTACAAAACATGTTTTTTACAAAAATAAGGAGAATGAAAATTTTAAATGTTCATTTTTCTACCACTTAGAAGTAATTCTTATAACATTGTACAAGATCACCTTCCACTTTTCATCATGGGGATTGATATTATAAATTTTATATCCTGTAGGGGTTTTTTCCCCCTTAACACTTCTTGATATTTACAGACTCATCACGGAAATTATTTTTAATGACTGCTAACTATTCTGATCTGTAGATATGGTAAAACTATCTTAATGTATATTTGGGTTTACTTATATTTTGTCACTTTTATAATGAACATTGCAAGTGACCAATTTTATCTACATTTATGATTTTATCTTAGTATAAATTCCTATAAGTAATATTATTGAGTCAAAATGAATGTTATAAATCCTTGTGAGACAAGCTTGGTTGTTAAATGATATACCAATTTTCATTTTATCCAGAGTGTATCAGAGGGCTATCTCAATGCAACCTTACCAATACTGAGTGTTGGCCTTTTTTTAAAAAAAACATTGGCCATTTTGCTATATATTAAAAATAACACAGTTTTTATGTTTAAATCTTGAGAGATATTTATGCAATCAAGTCTGTCAGTCTTTTCTGTCATTAATACACTCTTAAATATGCATTCTGCAGGATGACAACTAAAGATTAAGAAACTTACCGTGTCAACTAAGAAATTATCTCTGATGAATAGAGAGTCCCAGGCATATTGGGTTAACTAAGAATTGATGAAATGGTTCACATGATACATACATACATACATACATACATAAAATATCTAATTCTAAAATATCTATAAATCAGCTACAGTGGATGAGGTTTGCTAACTGCCCAGAGCACGCTGGAGACTGATAGATGCTCCGGGAGGACATCCTCAATAGTATATTCTGATAAGTACTGTGGATTTCTATTGCTTTATAAGCTATGGCCTTTAGTTCTATGTGTACTGCAGTAGGCTGGTTATATCTGCTTAGAGAGTTGATATACATATGTGTATCAGTATTAATAATGAAGATACAATACTGAATAAAAAGAAAAGTAGATTGCCAAGGGATATATGTCATGTTATGCCATAATATTATGACTACTATAGATCAAATTCATGATAGTGATTGGCAAAGGCAAGGATGAGAAAAATTGGGGATATATAATGGGAAAACAGGTCACAGAAGTTTTGCTTCTTTTTTTTTCGCATTTTATTTTAAAAAGAACTTGAAACAAGTAGGCAAAATGTTATCAATGATTGTTTCTGACTAGTGAGACATATGATTTTATTTACATGTTTTCTTTTAAAAACAAACAAAAATAATTAAGGATAACAAAAGAAAAAAAATCCTGAGATGATACGTCACCTATATAAAGAAAACGAAGCATTAATGAACATTTGAATAAACATATTAAAATAATATATTTATGAGTAGGCAATTTGAAAAGTATAGCATAGTCACTTCTCTCAAAATTAATTAATAGATAGTATATAATCCCACCAGCAATCCCCATTGAAATTTAATAAGTGCAAATGTGTAGAGGTTCAGTGGTTAAAACTGTCTGAATGAACACACTCATATTCACACACAACTGATTTGTAAAAAGACTGAGAAAAAATATTTGAGAACTTTAATTATGATTATTGCTCAGTGGTGGCATTATAGTATTTTTTTCTAATTTTTTTGTATTAAAATTTTCACAGTTGTACAGTAAGATGTCATATTATGAAATTATATTATGTCATAATATAATTTCATAATGATACTTTTAAAATGATGAGGTGCATAGCTCTGGCATCCACTTTCCAGCTTAACAAAGACTTGTGAAAGAGAAATTTGAAGTCCATGATAGTGAAGCATATAGAACTTTTTGAACTTCAGTAACCCAACTGAAACTGAAAGCTTAAATAAATGATAATCATATATTTGTTTATAGGCATTTAGAACTTCCTATGAGTATAATAGCCAATCTAACCTTGTTTTTCTTCTTTTCAAAGCCATATGAGGGATTAAGGCCTCAGGATCTTCGCAGATTGAAGGATATGCTTATTGTGGAAACTGCAGACATGCTTCAGGCTCCGCTATTTACTGCTGAAGCTTTACTTCGAGCTCATGGTAACAAAAGAAATCTCATGCTTCTGATTACATGGGTGCCTTTTGAAAGTTTTCCATTAAAAGATGGCTATTTTATTATTTTAACATAAAACACAAAATTATTTGTTAAGCCTAAGTGGTTACTGCAGTACTCCGTATCTTTATAACATTTTATATTTTGGAGTATAAACTGGCTGTAAACATAAAGGAGAAATCGGAAATTTCTATTTAAAAATTGAACTGTTAAATAAACTTTCATATTGTCTAATTTTAGAAATGTGTCTGATTTGAGCAGGATTGAGAGCTGGAATCCATAATTCTTGTCCTGGTTTTAAAATTATTTTTACTAAAGTCAAACACTTAAGAATTGTGTGTATTGTCAGTTTATTTTATGTAAAGCTATTTCTCATCATGAAATGTGCAAAGCAAAATTGTAGAGTCAACAAAAGAGTATACTGTCCCTCTTAAGGTTTGTTTGTTTGTTTGTTTGTTTTTGAGGACACTATATACTTAGGAAAAATTCTCTGCTTGTTGTAATTTTTCTGATACTGAAGACTGCCATTCTGAAAGATGTCACATGCTGAGTTGGACCTTGTTGTTGCACACTTGATATTTGATATTTTGAGTAGTTTTAAAAACAGGGTTTTTTAATTGAAAAATTATTTTTAAAAGAGAAAGGTAAGTGGCTATTCTGATCTAGTTATTTTGAGGCTTACCTTGCTCTTTTAACTAAAAATTTTTATCTAGTCTATACTAAAATAGAATGTCAACTTCCAAAATTTTTTATATAATCTTTTGAGCAGAGGAAAATTTAAAACTCTGTATTCTATCATCTCGTCATCACCACTGTAAATAATTAGGTCTATAACCCTGCAGAATTGCTACCTTCAGTATTGGTTATTTCCAAGATTTCTGTACTTGACACTCTTTTCCACTTTATATACCAGTGACTCTTAAATTTTAGTGTAAATAAAAATGGTCTGGAAAACTAACCATAGATTCCTAGGACTACTTCCAGAGAGTCTAAGTCTTTAGGGGAGGGTGAGGCCTAAATATATCATAAATAAGGCTACTGAGTGGACCACTATAAAAAACATCGCTGGGCACATTTACCTAATTAAACCAATGGTGTCAAACACCACCTAAACATTAAAGAATGTATATACAACCCGACTTTAATAAAGTATTCAAAGCTGTTTTTCTAAATGCCTTTTTAACGTTTTACTCTAAGGATGTCCGCACCTGAAATCATCATTTCTCCCAATGTCTTCGTACATGGGCACCAACATTCATCTAATTATCCTAGCCAGAAACTTGAGAGTCTGACTTGACTCCTTCATTTCTATTACATTTGGCCACAGTCTCCTCATTTCTCTCCCTAAACATCTCTAGTCCTTCCCCCACCCTTCCTGATTGTTTCCATTTCTACTACCACCGACTTAAAGGTAAGCTGTCATTATTTTTTATCTAAACTATAGTCTCCTGAGTCCTAGTTTCCAGTATTGCCATTCCTGTTTCACCCTATTAATTTTTCATATTGCCATTAGACTATCTGCAAATTTGAGCATGTCACTCTGCTGCTGAAAAACCCTTCACTGGCTCTCCACAGACTTAAAATCATCCAGATTCTCTCTCTAGTAGACCTTCATGATCCAGGCTTTTTTTACCAGGGCTGCCGATCTCCCCTTTTCTTTACTTATCCACTCTTACTTGTCTTTACAAATCACCTATTTAAGGAAACCTTTTCTTATTTGGTCCTAAGTCTGCATTGAGACCCTGCCTGTCTATTCCAATTTTATACCATGCATAAATGAATCATACACTTTGAATATAATATGGTAATGTTATATTTGCTTTTCCTCCTCATTAACCTGGGAACTCTTAGAGAGTAGCTGTTGTTGTTTCCACAGTATGTAACATACATTATGTCCTAATAAAATAGTTATGGAGTGAATAGATAATATACCTGAATGTTATTTGTATATATTTTTTGAAAATCCACCTTTTTATTATAAAATTAAATTTCTCTATTGCTATCTTTAGAAACTCAAAATAAATCCTATGAAAAATATTTTAGACTTGGGTCAAAAATGAAATTTAGAAAATCACAAAACCTTTTAAAGTCACAGAATTTAAAGATAAAATATTTTCTTTTTAGCTAGTAATAATGCTTAACAGTCATTAGATAACTTGTAAAGAACCCCAGAATACTTTAAATTGTGTTTGTTCAGAGTAAGGTTCACAGTACCAGAACATATAACCTGTCCTTTGCTTGAGCTTTTAAATACAGAGAGTGCATTTAATTATAAGGTAGAGCTGGCAGACAATTGGAAGCTGTCCATTTGTGGGGAGCCATGGAATGACAGTTGTTTTGGTTACGGTAGGCTAACTGCTGAAAGAAAAATGTAGATTCAAACACAGTAAACATTTATTAATCATGTAATAGTCCTAAGTGTTTTTATTTATGATTAGGAGTGAGACAGGGACTCTGCTCCACACAGTTATTTGAGGACCCTAACTGACAGAGACTCTGCCATCTTAAAGTGGCTTCTGAGGTTGCCCTGGGGATTATCTCCATTTCAACCAGTCAGAAAGGGGAAAGAGTGTGGAGAAATTAATATGGAAAGTTTTTTAACCAGTTCTGAAAGTGGCATACATCAATCCTGCAAATATTCCATTATCCAGAATTCAGTCAGATAGCCACACTTAACTGTAAGCAACAGTTCTATACTGCAGCATTTTTGTGTACTGTAGCCATTTCTAACACAGATGTCTATATTCAGCTACATAATATAATGTATCATAACTAAGTTACAATATTTAGAATCTAAGGTTAACTTTATCAGTAATTTTATCAGTGATTAAAACAAACATTTTTATCTCCATTTGTTTATACATTATATCAAGTATTAAATGATTGACTCTATTTTTACCCCATTGATATTTCTGTTACTTCTTTCACATAATAGGGGTCAGTTCTAATAAGGTAATATTTAATTGAATCTTCTACTTGATATTCATCTATTCTGTGATAACTTTATTGATAACTTAAAATTACTTTATTTCATTCCCCTATTAAGGCATAAAGTAGAGGCTAATGCAGGTTTTCAAATGGATCTCTTTTATATTGTTTAGGTAATACCAGTGACATTTGATAATTAAATTATATGTATAGAGATAAATGATGCTAGTGAATAAAATAGACAGTACACAGAGCTACAATTTACACTAATTGACCTCAAAATCAGGACAGGCTCTGTTTCAGAGCTATTAAACTGATCTATTTGGAGGGTTTATAGATTGTATCCTTGGTAACATTCATTCAGCTTTATACAAGGAGGTAGATTTGAGTATTACATTATCTGTTGTCAAATTTAGTCCCAAAGTAATGAAGTTGATCTTGATTAAGCAGAAGACAGAAAAAATTTTGGCAGCATTTACTAAGTAGTAATTGAATTTTAAGGGAAGACTCTGTTAATAACATAAAGATCATTTCTGAATATTTCCTCAATAATAAAAGTACCTTATATAGTTGAATACTACCTAATGAGAAAAATAAAATTGCCAAAATATGAGACCGAGGCTAATTTGCTTGTGCTTAGAGTAAATTTATAATGAAGTATTTTTTTAAGCTTCTTTGGAGGCTCATTGTCTTCCACAGGCAGTAAACATCTGTGGTCAACATCTCTTTTCACTCTGCTCTCTTCCTATGCAATTATATATTCTCCCGAGGCTTTTTATAGGTATAGATTTCTCCCTCTGGACTAGAGCTCTTTCTGCGCCCCATTTATATAACCCTTATATAACTGCTTATTTGAAAATATCTCTAGGATATCCCAAAAGCACCTTAAATTCATTATGTCTAAAATTAAAATCATGCTCTTCAACCGATATCTTATTCTCTAGTATTCCCTATTTATATAATGGCAGCACCAACCAACCAGCCAACCAACCAAGTAGATGAAGCTGGGATACCAACTTTGGCGTTTCTTCTCCTTCAGAACCATTTCCCTAGAGTTGCCTTCTCTGACCTCCTTGATGGAGATTCTCTACCTCTTCATATTGCTTTAGACATTAATGATTTTTTTTAAATATGTTGATTTTACTTAATGCCTTTCTCTTTATTAGACTATAAGTTCCCTGAAAGCAGGAATTATGCCTCATTTTCCTCCCATTGTATCCCTACTGCCTATCATAGTGCATGGCACATAAAAGGCATTCAATAAGTATTTGCTAAATGAATGATGTGATAGAATACAAGCAGAAATTGCGCTGAAAAATATTTGTAGTAGATAAGAATAAAATTTAGCATATTTAAGAATAAAATAGCATATTTAATCTATGTATATTAATTTTTTTTATTAAAAAGTGACATGAGACTTTTGAAAAATAATTTTATTTTTCCAAGAAAAGTAATTTTAACTTTTAAAAAAATTTATTTATTTAAATTAATTTCAGGTATACAGTACATTGGTTAGACATCTATATAGTTCATAAAATGATTCTCCCATTTGCTCCCTCCCTCCCCTGGCCCTCCACTTAGTCATCATATTAATGCTAGCTGCATTCCCTCTGCTGTGCTCCCCATCCCCATGACCAGCTATCAACTACTAATTTGTACTTTAACCTTTCACCCTATTCTCCCAGCCCTCCAATCCCCCTCTCCTCTGTCTGTCACCAAATTATCCATTATATTTGTGAGTCTGTTTGACTAGTTTGTTCTTTTTGTTCCTTAGATTCTGCATATAAGTGAAACCATATATTTGTCTTTCTCTAACTTATTTCACTAAGTATAAGAAATGCTAAGTTTTCATTTTTTTAATGGCTTAGTAATATTCCATTGTATATGTGAACCATAATTTCTTTATCCAATTGTCTTTTTAAGTACGTAGTGACCTATCAAAACACCAAGGTCCATTTAGCAGCATTTCCTGGAATGCACTCATATGCAGTTTTTTCAGTTGTTGGATTATTTCTTACTTTTTGTAATCCAATCCGTAGTTGCAGTCTTATTTTCCATCTTCCCAAACCACATGTTTCACTGTAACTTTACAGAACTGTTCCATGATTCTCTATTATACTTCTGTGCCTTTGCACACATAGTTTACACAGCTGGAAATAACACTTCTTCTGCCTCTGTTGCATGTCTGAGTAATAATTATCCTGTTAAGCCATAAAATACACTGACAATATGGTTGAAAAAAGTCTTGTGAAATTGTGAAATTGTATAAAATGAGCCTACAGTCAATAGTGCTCTTACCCCTTTACTTTATTCTGCTACAGTGGAAAGAACACAAGCTTTGAAGTTGCAGAAATTGGTTTCAAATCCCTCACTATCTGTGTGAGCCTGGACAGGTTATATAACTTCCCTGAGCCTTGGTTTCTTCACCTAAATAATGAATGAAAAGTTTTGGAGGAAGAATAAATGAAATAATGTATATAAAACACTTAGCAAAATAATTGGATGTATTTATTATTTTAAAGAGTTAACATGCTTCATTTGGCTATTTTAAAAGTGTTCATAGGAAGAAGATAATCTTTTTTAGTTAAGCCCAATTGGAGCCCACTCATACAGAATTTATACTTAATTCACTAAAACTTTATTTATAACCATAATCTCTTCAGAAATTTCTTCGCTTTCAAGCAGTTTATCAAATGAATGTTAGGATTTGCTGGCATTTTGACTTGTTTATAGTGAGCTGTCTAATCATTCTACAACTTGACACTAGTGAGGCTATTTGCAAACTCTATTTTTCTTGAAAGAGTAAAGCAGCTAAACCAAACCTATGCCAACAAAAATTTAGTGAATTCTGAAAGTGATGTATGAGCCACCTCTTTTGCTTTTTAGTAGAAATGACTATAAAGTTTTATGATATTGTTAGATGTAGACATGGTTTTAAGCCATAGTAGACTGTAAAACTTTAAATTCTTTTAAAAAATATTAATGAGTATAACACAACTAAATATTCATTTATAATTATTACTTTGATATAAACAATTTTTTCTTTCTTGGATGACCTGTATCTCTTTAATGTATCCTCACTTTTGTTATTATGAAGCTCTTAAAACACTAAGTTTTCTATTTTTTGAGAGATATCCATTCCATTTTTTTAAAAGACTGGGACAGGGAGAAATTACTTGAAGCTTGGATGTCCAACCCAGAGAACTGTTGCCAACGATCAGGTGTTCAAATGCCAACTCCACCACCAAGTGGGTATAATGCCTGGGACACGCTCCCTTCTCCAAGAACTCCAAGGACTACACGCTCCTCCGTCACCTCTCCAGATGAAATAAGTTTATCTCCTGGGGATTTGGACACCAGTTTGGTATGGTTTGATATTCAGTGTACTTTCTATAGTTTTGTGTTTAACTTTTTAATTATTTAATATTGTTTCATGGACCCTCTAGTCATATTCTTGGATTCAATTATAAGTATATTGTTTTGAAACAGGCAATTTGATCTATACCTCAATAGATTATAATAACTTGTTTCTTGTACTTCCTTTTCCAAATGCATTCTCGCTGATTAATTTAATATATAAATGTGGAATTTAAGAGTTTGACTTTTGCATTAACACATTTAAAGCCCAAAATCATTTATAATGAGATAGACATGGTATTTGTTATTCAAAGGTACGCACTAACTTGAACTTCCCTTATAACTCTGTAACACTTAACTTTTTATACTTACTGTACTACCAGTATTTTTGACTTAAACTAAAATGAACAAATGAATGTATTGTTCTATCTCCAAACTATGACTTTGTTTAAATCATTGCTCTTCTTCATCTCCAGTGTGACATTTGTATGTGCAGTATTTCTGTATTTGAAGACCCAGTGGATATGCCCTGTGGACATGACTTTTGTAGAGGATGTTGGGAATCGTGAGTATATATGCAACTTAGTATTTCTTACTGCATGTTAGCACTCTGGTTTGGTAATAAAATTGTTTGTTTTCAGTTTTTAATAATATGTATTACTTATTTGGTTTCAGAGTTACACTGAAATGTATTACACTTTACTACTAAGGATTCTATTTTTTTATTTTAACTTTTTCCCATCTATTAATTTAGTATAATTATTTAATTTAGCAATTTGTGTTCTTTAGAGGAATGTGAGGTACTTTAGGGAACAAGGATGTATATGTAAATATGTTTTCTTAGTATTTTAATTCATATTGCATCTCATAGAAATTTTAAGCCTACACCTAAATATTAGCAATTGGTTTCTTATATCCAAAGAATTTTTAAGCATCAGTTTTTATGCTTTCTCTGAAATTTTTGTGACAAACAGATAGCCTTAAAAATCTATAAGAAGAATATGGATGTTTAAAATTATTTTTTAATCAATTCAAAGTTAGATGTCTTCGCTAGGCATGGTTGGGTATATATTACAAGTGGAAAATTTATTTTGCTTCTCATGTTTATCTCTTTTCTCTTTCCTTCCGTCATACCAAGATTTATTCTTTCCCACCATCCATTAACTTTGCTCTAATGTTAACACTTTTCAAGAGAATTTTATAAACAAAATGAAGATGATCGATAAATGAGCAATACAATATCATGTTTTCTCTGGAAACCCATAAATCTGCCAATTGATGACCTAAACAAAGCCTATTACTAGTATTTAAGAAAATCTTAAAAATTGGAAGTTTTCCAACTATTCTTTTTCATGGAGTGCTAGGTACCAAGTGTAGGGAGCTGGGAAACACCTCACTGGGTGAGAGCAAGAACACGAACAGATTTTCTATTGTTTTTTAAAACAATTTTGTTGGATTTTGATTGACATAAAATAACCACATATTTAAAATAAATATTTTGATACATTTTGACATAAGTATATACCCACAAAACGATTACCACAATCAAGATAATGACTATATCCGTCACCCCCCCAAAGTTTTCTCATTTCTCTTTGAATTCCCCCGCCTTTCTCTTCCTGCTTCACTCTTATCCTCCCACTCCCACCCCCTCTCTCCAATCTGTAGGCAACCACTGATCTTCTTTCATTCTGGTTTCATTCTGAGTACATTTTCATTATCTGATTTTCAAATCACAGCATGAGGCAAGATTTCATTTGGAGGGGGAAAAATACTGCTTTAAAAAAAGTCAGAATAAATATCTGACTGTTCTTTTTAAAACATAGACTAGATTCCACTCAGAGTCTAATTAGGATTAAATGAGTACAGTTGATACACGTAAACAAATTGGCAAGGGTCAGAGCTCACAATCCAAAGCAAACTGTAACCTAGTTCTGAATGCAGAAAATCTTACACATGTACATTACTTTATCTAGCTTAAAATTGTTAACTCTATCTTATTAGGAGGTATTATGAGAATTCTACCAAGTTTGCTAGTGTTGACCTTAATTTCTATATGAAAATAGAAATTTTGAACTTCCATGACCTTTCTCACCTAACTCCTCTCACAGGAACCATCTCCCATACTCATCACAGACTAGCCTTGAGAATTTATGGTAAGATTTAAATATGAAAGATCTAATTATTGTTTTTCATGGTACCTTATCAGCCTGCCTAAGATTCTCCTCCCCATTCCTGAAGGCTAGTTCTTGCCCAGTCAAAGACCAGTAAAACAAGTTCCAGGCTGGGCAATTCATATGTCAATAAAGCCATTTTTAAATTAATTGCAGTCTTTTCATATTTTATAGGCATATTGAAAAGAAACTCATCTGTCCTAGAAGCAAGAAAGAATTTTTAAAGGTCCTTAGATAGTTTGAAAAATCTCTCAGCTTATCTTACGTTTCCCTGCCCACTTATCTCATCACTCCAGCCAGATGCTTTGAAGCATTTGTGCCAAGAGGAAAATTAAATGAAAGGGAAATTATTATTTTCTACCCAGCCTGGAATATCTTTCTTGCTGTTTATTAGTTGTTGATCTAGTTTAGTGGTAACCTCCCTGTACCTCAATTTTCTAATCCATAAAATAGTGATAATAGTAAGTACATCATAAGATTTTCATCAGTTTATTATTAAATGGCTTAATATATGAAAAATGCTTAGAACAGGACCTGGTATAGTAACCACTCAATAAAGTTTAGTTATTATCATCTTCCTACAGATGGTAATAAGCAGATAGAACCTATCTATGATATAATCTGTGAAGCTGACCTACAAGATAAAAGTATAGGTAAAATTTGCCCCAGATTTCTCTCTTTTACTAACATTTGTCATCTCCATGTTCTGCTTATAAATTTAGTAGGAAATTGTGTCTTGATGACGATTAATAGCATAGCTCACAGAGAAATGATCCTGTCTTCAAGGAGGCCTTTTGAGTTCTGTCATTTAATTCCCCAGAGATAATTAATCCTGCTCTGATATATTTAGAATACGTGAAGTTTAAAACATCACCATATAGTAAAGATATCTAAGCAGGCTGTGCACTTTAGCAGGAAGCTACAGCCTTACACTGTGTATTGAAATTTCTGTCAATGAAGGACTGTGTATGTGATAGTGGTCTCATAAAATTATAAAGGATTATTGCAATATTGAAAGGAAAGGCTAGACCTAACTATGATGTCGAATTTACTGCTGGCTCTGGGTTATTTAAGTAGACGAGTAAGTTCAGCATGCTGTCCATCGGCTATGTGTGCACATACATGCACACGTACACACAAATTCATTTCCCTTCCCTCCATTTTTCTTTGTCTTTTTTTTCTCCCAATCCTGTTGTTCCTTCTCCTGTCTCTCCTCCTCCTCTCCCTTTTATTATTTCTTGTCTCAAGCTTTATCTCTCTGGATCTCTTTTGATCTCTCATCTCCTTTTTTCTCCCTCTCTCTTCTTTCCTTCTTCCCTCCTCCTGAGGTCTGCTCTTCTCTCCAAAGGTGCTTCCCTCCACAGTCTTCTCCTTCACCCAATATGTGTGTCACACTTTTATACTGTATTTTTACTGTTCTTTTTCTATGTTTAGATTCACAAGTACTTACCATTGTGTTACAGTTGCCAATAGTATTCAGTACAGTAACATGCTGTAGAGGTTTATAGCCTAGGAGTAATAATAGACTCTACTATATGGCCTGGTTGTGTGATAGGCCATACCATTTAGCTTTATGTGAGTGTACTCTGTGGTGTTCACACAACGACAGAAATCACGTGACTCATTTTTCAGAATGTATGCCCCTTGTTAAGCACCACATGACTGTATAAATATTAAGGTAAATTATATCCAACTTTCTAGGGAACCTATTCATAACTAAAATGAAGAGATTCCTGTTATATGAAAAAGGGGACTCTACAATTAGCATTCCTTAACTGGTGTTATTTTAATTATATTTTAACAGAAAATTCAGCATAAAAAAAGTTCTTAGAATATGTAAATAAATATCTTTGCCTTTTTCCTATCAATTGGTGATTTTAATAGGTTTTTGAATCTGAAAATTCAAGAAGGTGAAGCTCACAACATTTTCTGTCCTGCATATGATTGCTTCCAACTTGTGCCTGTGGACATCATAGAAAGTGTCGTTTCTAAGGAGATGGACAAACGATACCTACAGTTTGATATTAAGGTATGCTGTCGATTATCTGTCTGATTTCCATAATTTTGATTTTATGAAAATTATACAACAGATTTTATTATTTGTTTTATTTTTTAAAACATAAAATAATGGACTCTGACTTTTCTCTCAGAAAAATTTCATAAAGGATGGTGGCATTAATAAAAGTTAAGCTAAAGCATAATTTTATAATCATGAAAAAAGTAAATGTAAAAAGCTAAAGTAATAGTTTACTCCCAAAAATAGAACCATTGCTCACAACTATTTATTGATTTGCCTGTAGTATTTTTATAACTGATTGATCAAGATAATGTCCAAAATACATAGTACCTATTTTAAGTTTTCCAAAAGATATTATATTTAATACTCCTAAATATAAATATTTAGAAATGAAGATCTTAGAAATTGATCATCTTTTTTTAAGTTTCAAGTAATAGTTTCACATAATGGATTATACTGTTTATCTTTTTTTCTATTTTTATTCAAGAGTTATTCAGAAGTGTATGCAAGTTACTTTCTTTTGTGTGATTTCAAAGTTATATTTTAACTACAAATTTTTTGTAGTCTAAACCCTAATGGACTTTTTAAAAAAATGTCCTTTTACTTTAATATAGAGAGCATCATAATATTGATTTTTATGTATTATTAGGATGCCATTTAGAAATTTACTGTTCTAGTGCAACTAATAATCACATACAAGACTCTATTTATAATTATGTTCAATTAGAAAAGTGGCACATTGTATGAGAAGAAATTTTTAAATTATACATTTTCAATGTGAATGATTTCATTTTTGCTTTATCATAGCTACCTGGTTTTTAAAGAAAATAAATTTGAAAAATTATGTTATTTCTGGGTTATAACCACTCTTTTCCTTCTTAGTAAGTTGTTTCATAACTTCACATATATATGAAATCTGAAGGTCAAAGCATATGAGCAAGCAAACAAAGTAGAAACAGACTCATAGATATGGAGAACAAATTGATGATTGCCAGAGGGGAGGGAGATGGGGATAGACAAAAAGTGAAGGACACAAAGAGTACAAATTTCTAATTACAAAATAATTAAGTCATAGGATGTAGTGTATAGCATAAGGAATATAGTCAACAATATTGTACAGTGACAGAAGGTTACTAAAATTGTTGTGATGATCACTTCTAAGGTATATAGATGTCGAATCACTATGTTGTACATCTGCAACTAATATAATAGTGTATACCAACTATGTTTTAAGAAAAAGTTGTTTTGTTCTGGTACTATTTTAAGTATCTTTTAAGACCAATCACCTCCTATTTATTATTTCACTCGTTTTTTGGCTTTAAAGTAAATTGACATAGAGCACACTCTAAATTAGAATTTAGAGTTAAAGTATTTTTTGTTGTGTCTTGTTATTACTGTTTAAACAGGCCTTTGTTGAAAATAATCCTGCCATAAAATGGTGTCCTACCCCAGGCTGTGAAAGAGCAGTCAGACTAACAAAGCAAGGGTCAAACACATCCGGGTCAGATGCACTCAGCTTCCCCTTGCTCCGAGCTCCTGCTGTGGACTGTGGGAAAGGACACCTCTTCTGCTGGTCAGTACAAGACAGGTTGGATTCAGCCTGATCACCTTTCTGATAGTTTTTATAGAAAATTTGTACCATGAATTGGGCCTTTAAATAGTATGTTTGATATCATTCTTATTAATTTAAAAATGTGTAATGAGTAGTAATAGTTTACATTGAGTGTGTGCTAGATGTGTGCCAAGCACTGTGCCAAATGTTTTCATGTATTAAATTCTCCCAACAACGCTGAGTTTTGAGTACTATTATAATACTCATTTTACAGATAAAGAAACTCAAGCACAGAGAAGTTGCCCAGGGTTATGCGACTAGGAAATGGCAGAAATGGGATTAGAGCACAGCTCTGTTTGATTTCAGAGCCCATGCACTTGAACTCTAATACCAAATTGCTGACTATAGATTAGAAAATGTTTAGTTTTACTTTTTTTCTTAAAATAGAAGTCTCTAGCAGTGATTCTTAACCAGGGATGTCCAGATTTACTCAGACTGCTTTTCCAAATTTTCATCCCAGGCCCCAGCAAGTGAGGTTTTGATTTAGTAGGTTTTAGAGTGAGGCTCCAAAAAAAAAGCTCTTAGACAATTCTAATGCACAGTCTTAGTTAGGAACCACCTTGTACAACTTATGTTTGTTTAATTTCTAGTGTCTGATAAGCATTCAGTAAGTATAAACTGATGATAAATCAGTAATGGATAGGCTATGTAAATATAAATGTTTGTCTGACATCAGCATTCTACTTTATTCATAGTAGATTAAATGATAATTAACTGTTTTGTTTTAGTTAATTTAATGATCGGAAAAAAAATAGTTTTTGTTCTGCCTTTTGCGGATTTACAGATTTATCACAAATTCACAGATATACTTTAGATGAATATAAAACTCTACACTTTATTTATCTATTTATCAGAAACCAAAATCAAATTGTAGTACTGCTAGAAGTAAAAAGACACATTTATGGAAATATACTTACCCTGAAAGGTCTATTTCTTACCCTCATCATCATCATTAGCTAAAAATATTTCTTGAACTACCAGTCTATATATAGCACAGAACTCTAGGTCAGGTGTTGTCAAACTACTGTCCATACCAATTTTTGAAAGTTTTATTGGAACACAGCCACATTCTTAATTTTACATTCTTTGCTTCCTACTCTTATTCCTTTAGTATAAGAGCTTTGCCTATAATGAGAAATTCTAAGAATAAAAGAAAAAGAAAAAGAAAAAGAAATTCTAAGTAGAATTCTGCTGCCCTTATCTAATGTTTTAAAGAGAAGCAAAATCTGCTTCATGCAAAAGGAAGCTTTGTAAGAGAGATCTTTATAAAATAAAGGCATATGATTCTGTGTTTGCTTCTTTCTTTCCCCCAAAAAAGCTCAGAAATATTCTCTAAAGATGATTGCAAAAACCACAAATGGCAATAGTAATTTCTTCTGAGAACTGCATGTGACAGAATCAGTTGAGAGTCACCCCCAAGAGATGTCTGCTTTGATATAACTGAATTCATTGTTCGGAGGGAAGTAGGAGTAGGCATTTCCCTTCCCACCACAGGGTAGTCCTTTTTATTTTAACTTGTTCACCAACCAGTTCTGTGCCGTTAATAACTCAACCTACAATGCTTTCTCTCCCTCACCTGTATAATTGCCATTTGTTTGATCTTGACAATATGATCCCTAGACAGTGTTCAAAACCTAGATGGACTCTCACTTGAGCCAATGACCTCCTGTCTGTTTTTCTTCTTATTAAACAGAAAAATCTTTCTTCTCTGAAGCAATTCTTTAAAGATTTGTTGTCAAAAATACTACTGCCATTGGCCACTAAAATCTTAATCTGTGAGAAGAAGTCAAAATTAACCTGGTACAGTAGTCTTTTCTTTTCTGTATCACCTCAGAATGTCCCCTGGTCCCTTTATCACCAGTATCTCCATTGGAAACAGAAGCTTACTTGGAATTTATCTCTTCTAAATCCACAGTCAAACATATGTTAGAGTTATTCACTAAAATTGACTGGCAAGAATATTCTAAATAATAATGTGGGATTTTTAATATCTCATCCAGCTGTGGAGCATTTATTTACTGAAATTATGCAAAGAAGCCTTTAAAAGCATCACCACCACCATGAAACAGATTTGAGCCCCTGATAGGACTGTTTGAATCATAGTGATGCACCTGGTGAGAAATCACAGTACAGGTTTCTAATCCACTTAAGTTTCCAGTGAATTAAAGTACAATGAGCAGACTTGTCAAGTATTTGGGGAAACTTTGAAAGTGAATGTCTTTGCATTAAAATTGTCATCAACTCATTCTGCTTTCCTCCAATACCCAGGGTAAGAATTTTGAAAGTACACATACGTACTTATTAGGATCATGAATCTTGATTGAATTAAAGCAATAGTTTCATGCTTCATCTCCTCCATAGATTTCACAAGGCAAAGGGACTCTTTAAGAGTCCTCTGGGCAAAATAAGTGAAGATGTCCTTGTTTGTGAACGTTAATAGTCAGGTCTCATCTTCTCTTGCAAAATCAGAATTTCAACCCTTAGCTTAATAGCTCTGATTCGGGCGGGGTGGAGGGCGGTGGCATGGATTTTCCCAGACTGGCAGTATTTAGCTATTTAAGTATCAGAGCCCTGCCAACTTATGGAACCTTCCCCAATTCTTTCTAGGCTACGAATGAAAACGTGTTGCTATTTATCTGGTGGAGTCATTCATAAGACCCTGTTTAAATATCAAGTCTACTCTATATAAAGTAGCATAATAATCTAAATAAACACAGATTTCCTTTACTATCCTAAAGCAAAGCATGCCTATGAAACCTTATTTTATAGGCAAATTTTGTAAAGTGAAGAAGCAGTTACCATTAACTTACATGGAAATTTTATTTTTAATTTTTAAAAATAACCTACCATATCATACCAAATAACACATAAAACTTTAAAAAACACTAACATATGCCCACTCTTAGTAGTGCCACTTTTGCTGCTCTAGGAGCATACTGCCTCAACAAATGGCTCACTGCAAAACAAACGCTGAATGTTATTTGACTTTTCACGTTTTTTTGTTTTTCTGCCAATGGTCGTGCATTTGACAAATTTTCAAGGGGAGAGCCATCCCTTGATCTCTTATTATTAGTTAACCATCATATTTGGACAAGGTTAAGGATTTTAACTTAGACAACTGTTTTTTTCCTTCATAATTTTTTACCAGGCACCTTTTTCTCTGAATGAAAACTCTATTAGTGTCTCTAAATTTCAGTTGACTATGCCAAAATTCCCATTTCCATTCACTTACTTTAAGTGACATTTTGAGGTACAGTCTCAACAACAAGTACCAAGTCTGTCACCAGTCGTTGATACTAAAATTCAATGATCTGTAGAACATTTCAGTATCTTCATTACCTCTTTCAGAATAACCTCTCTCCTTGCACATGGCATAATCCAGATTGTCAATCACCTATTATGTCTGATAGCATTGTTTTTACCATACTTTGAAGAAATTCAGGCTTAATTTCTCAAATGCCTTAGTTTTCAGTGATACTCAATAGTATTAAATAGCAACCTCTAGCTAGCTTTCTTTCTCATTTACAGTCTTTGCTCTAGCTGCTCCTTTACTTATAAGCTTCTCCTTTTTACACCCACCCTTAGCATTGCATTGGAAGCTAATAGAAACTGTGCCAACCAGTTATAACACCCAGAAGTAATCCTACTGATTGGGCTAGCATCTGAGGAAGCAGCAGGTCTGGTCTTCCTGTGAGGTTCTGGAAAGGAAACCTTCTGTCGCTGTCTAATGGAACACAGCCTCAGGGAAACAAGCCCACTTACTCGCACTTGCAGCCTTTTGAAGATGTAGCATTTATTTTTTCAGACTATTTGAAACATTTTCCCCCATGATTATTTTTCTTACAAAAAATGTTCTAACAATAGAGCCTGTCATACCGTTATTGATTCTACTAGAGGAAAAAAATATATTGAATATACTGTTTAATTTCTGGGGGAGAGGAGAATCTTAAACGTACTGGAAATAATTTATTTTATTGACTTCATTTGTTTTGTTTTAGGTACTGCAGATCTATAAGGCTTTTACACCTTAATTTTTTTAAATGAGTCATGAGAAATATAGATCTTTATTCCTGCATGTAGTCTCAAGCACCATATGGAAACACTGTTCTTAGATCTGCGGCCTATTTCTAACTCTAGTGTATGGTAGTATATGTGCCAAATTAAATTAACAGTTATCACAGATATTCCTTACATTTCTAGAAAGCAGAGTTGAGTGTAATATGTACTAAAGTGAATCTAATATATCTACTTCCATTTTTATCAAACCAATATTTTTTTAAATGACTGTTAACTTACCACTGAGTTACTAAGGAACACTATAAAACTGCATTTATGGAAAAGATTTCCCAAATGCCAAATTTGATGATGCTAGGAATTTAAAGAAACTGAATTACTCTTTTAAAGCAATTGGTGCTTTTTGTTTTTTCTTTAAATCATTTTTAAGTATATATAGTTAAGTGGTATAAAGTACATTCAGAACGTTGTGTAACCATCAGCCCGGTCTATTTTCAGAACTTTTCATCATCCCAAACAGAAACTCTGTAACTGTTAAACAATAACTCCCCATCTTCCCTCCCCTTCAGCCACTGGTAACCACCATGCTACTTTATGTCTCTATGAATTCCCCTATTCTAAATATTTAATGTAAGTGGAATCATACAATATTTGTCCTTTCATATATGAGTTATCTTACTTAGCATAATGTCTCAAGATCCATCAATGTTGTAGCATGTGTTGGAATTTTATTCCTTTTTATGGCTAATATTCCATCATCTGTGCACATACCACATTTTTTTTATTCATCTGTCAGGGGACACTTGAGTTATTCCCATCTTTTGGCTATTGTGAAAAACACTGTTATAAGCATTGGTGTTAAAAATGAGTCCTTCCTCTCAATTCTTTTAGCTATATACCTAGGAGTGGAATTGCTAAATCATGTGATAATTCTGTGTTTAATGTTTTGAGGAACCACCAAACAGTTGCCCAAAACTACTATTTTTATGTTCCTTCCAGCAGTGCATAAGGGTTCCTGTTTTTCCACATGTTCCCCAATACTGGTTATCTTCCATTTTTTTTAATAGTAGCCATGCTAATGGATGTGAAGTAGAATTGATGCATTCTTAATATAGAATATAGTGAAATGTTACCTCTTAGTTTTTAAGACTCTACCTGAGTCAGTAGGTTTGTCTTCTTAACAGACTTAAACTTTGCAAATAAGATCTTTGTTTAAAATAATGATGAGGATGAGGATGAGGATTGCACCTGTAGTCTGAGTCTTTCTCCCTCCAAAATGATATTTTGTTATTAACTGTAATAATTACCTTTGTACTACAGAATAAATTATCATATTAAATTATAGTAAGTAATTTATAAAGGCTTTAGGCCTTTTTTAATGTTTGATTTTTATGTACTATAGGAAGAATATATAATTAAATTACAAATGATAAATTGATATATTTTAAATTATTTACATTAAAATTTGCCAAATTCTGATGAAACAAAAAGTTAGGATTCATCAAATTTGAAGGTAAATCAGATTGTCCCAGCTGTTACTTGGGAATTTAGAGGTAAAAGTGATGACAAAATATGATACAAAACAGTATTTCTCAAACTTTAAAATGCAGAAAGCTCATATGACAATTTTGATAAAAACGCAGTTTCTAACCAATAGGCCTAGTAGGGCCTGCCCCTCTCATATTTAACCAGCTCCTAAGTAAAGGCAGTGCTACTAGCCAGGTGAACACAGTTTGAATTGCAAGAATTTAAAGTAATAAGTGAGGACAGAACCTAAATGGTAAAAATATTGTATAGCTCTTTAAGGCCAACAAAACAAAATTATAAATATTAGGTAATTTATTAGGAACTTTTAAAAATGTGTAAATGAATATAATTTTTAAAAAGCCACCTTCTAGCTTTAGAATTACATTTTCAATTTCTCTATTGAAATGTTTCATCTCTCAGTAGTCACTGTGCCTCACTTTTCTCCACTTGAAAATTGAAAGAGTACCTCCCACCTATTCATTTACCTTGATGTTGACGAAGAATATTTTTAAATTGGTTTTTCTGTGTTTTCCTCTTTAGGGAGTGCCTTGGTGAAGCACATGAGCCTTGTGACTGCCAAACATGGAAAAATTGGCTGCAAAAAACAACTGAAATGAAACCAGAAGAACGTAAGAGGAATTTTAGATAGCTATGCTACATCTTTTCAAATAGCAGTCAAAAGATGATATGAGCATATTTCTTAGAGTCTTCTTTTAAGAAATTTTCAAGATTGTTAATGTTAGAGTTCCATGTTTAATATTACCTTTTTAACCAACATCCTTTTGCATCATTGTTTTTTGCAAGAGAAAATTATAGACAGAGTCCATGTTTATAACTGATTTATTTTCCAGCTTAAGACAAATAGGATAAATGGGTCACATTTAAGCCCTCCTACAGCCCTCCCCTTTTATCTCAGTGTAGGCCAACTAACTTCCTTCTACTTTATGGGAAGAAATATATGATCTATAGTGAGAGGAAGCTTCTTATTTCCCAGGAAACTTCAGTGGAAGATAAGACAAGTTAATTTATGCTAATACGTAGTTCTGTAGATTTACTTATATTAAAGGCTATGTCAGCTATTTTTATTGAGACTTTTATAAATGCATTATTTCTGTTAATCCTCACAGAAATGCTATCAGGTTGATTTTAGTAATCCCATTTTACAGATGAGGAAATTGGATTGACACAGGGCACATTCCTGGTAAACAGATGGGTTTAAGTTAGCCTTCCTAATAGCAGTTTCTATATTTAACAAATAAATATATCTGCTTTGTAGTAATTTCTCATCTATTTCTTTATTTGACTTTTTAGATAATGTAGTTAGTTTGAGGCATTGCGAATCAGGATTAAGAATTCACATAATAACTCTATACTTACAAGCAAAGTACATAGTAAAGATGATGCCAGCCCTCAAAGAGTGCAGAGGCTAGAAGGGAAACAGTCAGCTCATTACAGTATCACATGATAACTAATATAGCTGGGTAAAGATGAGAGTACAAAAACAAGAACAACTAAATCAGATTGGGAGGAAGAGTGTCAAAGAATCTTCTGTAAGGCATTGAGGTATCATTTGGGTTTTAGCATATCTGTAGAGGCAGAGATGTAGTAGTTATTCCTGTCCGCATCTAAAGTGACACTGAGAGAGACTGACTAATGGCCATGAGACTTTACAGATTTGTATTGTGTTGGGCAATATACCATTGCCCGAGAGCTGGTCCTCAGCATTTCAGATTCTTGAGATTCATTTTGCGCACTGACTTAGGATTACTCAGATCCATGGAGAAGAGACTACTATGTAAATCAGAATACCAGTTTATTAACTGATGATAATGGGGATCTCTTCACATGATGAGCAAAGGGAAGTAGATAATCTTAGGAAATTTATAGTGAAGTATGATTAAATATTTCTGTCCTGCACATTCATCATTCAGTCAACAAAATTTTTTTTGAGTGCCTGCTATGTGCTAGGCACTTTCTAAATCAAGAACACTTATATAGATTATTTTTGTCTCTAGGTTCATCATGTCTCTCTCTCTCGAGAGCCAGATATAGCTTGCCATTGCTCTCCTGACGCCCACCCATTTTCCCTATTCTCCTGATGTATATAGGGTCTGTATATGTGTGAGTTCCATAAATAGATTAATACCATTACCTATAACATCTTTAAACATGACAAAACAATTGGATTGTGCTTTTTTTTTCCTGCTCTGACACCTAGAGAGATCTATGTTTCTATTAGAGATGGTTTGCTATTGCCTACATACTTATATTTCTTTTTACATTTCTGGGGAGCTTAAAGTTAAGATCCATGGAAGAAACTTCAAGAAATGAGTCTGGAAAGTTAGGTGTTGCCACATTGTGAGGGTTCTTGCCAGATTGTCTGAGTTTAGCCTAGGAAGCAAATAAGCCATACAATGCATTTTTTAAAGTAGTGAAGTGGCATTGTTAGAGATATTTATCAAGATGGTGACTGGGAAGAGTAGATTGAAGGACAGGTAGACCAGAAGTAGGAAGATGCATTTTTAGTTTGGGTCAGAGAGTGGATTATGATATCATTAGTCAACTTAGGAAATTCAGATAAAGGAGTAACTTTTAGGGGAAAATAGTGAGTTTTGTTGCGGACATTTTGAGCTTGACATACTTGCAGGACATATGTGTGGAGATGTTTAGTAGGATTTTAGAAGTTGTCTGCAACTCAGAAGAGATGCTGAAAAACCTTAAGAGTGGCATATTGCTTTTAAATGATAACTTTATTATTATTTAACATTTTTGAGAGCTATTTTATATTAGAATACAGAAATAAGATGTGCTCTACACTCTTAAAATGAATGTTTTAGAGGTGGAGACAGCTATATACAAAACTGAGGGGGAAAAAAAGAGTATTATGCTGTGAAAGAACAGTGTACTTGTGGTACATTGTGAGGGAGGGGAGGTACAGAGGGAGAGAAGATCAGTTATCTCTAAAAGAGGGTTAGAAAAAGCTTTATAAAAGAATTGATGCATAAGCTGCATCTTGAAAGTTGATAGATGTTTTTCACAGAGACCAGAATAGGAAGAGCATTCCAAAGTAGGGTTGTGAAACAGCATGGCATATACAAGAACTGCAAATAATTCAGTACATCTAGTGCAAAGGAAAGTGCACTGAGATATGAGACTGTACAGGCAGGGACAGGGGTTATATGCATTGCTGACAGGTCTGACATTATCCTGAGATACTGAAAAGAAGTTTTGAGTAGGAGTGATAACTGAAGATACTTAATAAGTAAGATCACTTGGATGAAAGTGTGGATGATGAATTAGGGACTCTTAAAACACTAGGTAAAAACACTAGTTGTTTCTGAAACAACTTCAGAATGTTCATCTGAGAGGATATGGGGGCTTGAACAAGACAGAAGCAATGCAAATGGGAGAGGAGAGATGTATACTGGAGTGTTTAGATGTCATAATAAGTTGAAAATCTAGAGTACTTACTAGTTGCCCAGAAGATTTAATGTACCACAAGAAGTAATTAGTACAGTATATTATTTAATTCTGTAGTAGAAAATGGCTAGATGTATCTGATTTTGAAATGGGCGATTATTTTTAGTTATTCTCACTATTGTAAAATTGGATCAATCATTCCATACCCACTAATAAGTTTTTACTAGGAAGGAAGAGGGAGAATGACCTAGCCAGTAAGTACAGATTATTGTTGGCACTGTGACACGATATCCTTACACATGATAATGATTCTGATATTGAGGAGGGAAAAGAAACAAATAGAAAATGGTACATGTGGAGTATACATGGTTACTTCTGGTGGCCAGAGATAGGGAGACCTCACATTAAAACTAAAGATCATCCTCAAAATGTTCCAAATAGGGTTTTAATTCAGAAACATAGAGGAACTTTAGAAAATTGGACAGGAGGCAAGAGACTGAGGACACCTGAGAAGTGGTCTATCAGAGTAGAAACTAAAGCCCAAGACTGCAGAGAAAGTTCCCATTTGCTGAGAAAAACCTAGGAGTTTTCTCACTGTCTTCCAAACTGAAAGGTGTTAAGCAGTGGACTACTATTAATGGCCACTTAAGTTTATGAAATTTAGGGTGAGGCTTAAAACAAATAATAATAGGCCAACTATAATAATTAAGTAGATCATTAAATATACAAAAACGATATTCCAAAAAAGAATATCATTAAATGCCCCATTGAGTTTACATATTATTTTGGCTCATGGTCATGTAACTTTGGCATAAATATTTTCAGCCAAACTTGTAGATTCATGAGAAAGATTTCTCCCTCGTGCCCAGTTTTCCAAAGTCTTTGAATTATGAGACGCAAAAGGAGCAACATGATCTAATTAATGAAAAAAGATATTAGAATATATACTGAAATCAGTTCAATGAATTCTATATTAAGACTCAAATATAGTTTTCTAAGCACTGAAACTGCCTTTGTATCTAATCAAAGCAAGAAGCAGAATGATTTTATTTTCTGTGAAATGATGGTTTATTTATATAATTATCAAATTGATTTTTCATAATACATAATAAATGGTTATTGAATGGAATTTAAATAGTCTTTTTAATAATTCAGTCTTTAAAAGCAACTTTGTTTTCACTTGCATACATATTGGCTCTAATAATAGGTCTTAGCTTCTCTTATATTCTAATACTTGATTAAGTGAAGTTAGTATTTCTTACAAAGGGACCTAAGCACACTAGCTTATAAAGGAAAGAAGATCAAGGTATAATAGACATGTAACTGAAGTGTATGGAAAAGTATAGAAGGCAATTGGAGTGAAGACAACTTACCAGTAGATTGAAGGGAGATAAGTCATTGCAGGTATAAAGAATAGTATGTACAAAGGGCAGATGTATGAAGTGAGCATTTTCAGAGAGCTGGAATTAAAGACTTTTTTTTCCAGCACAAGTTTTTGCTGTGAAAATAGTTATTTCCTGAACATGATTTACTTCATACAACTCACTAGAATGCCGTTAGGAACTAGCATTCTCTCCAAGAATAGGACAAAAACACTTTTATGTTGCAGGCCACACAGCTGCTCTGTTTTACTGGCTTTGTGCTTTATTTATTATAACAATGGACAATAAAGGTCATAAGAATATGTGAGAGTCTCTGAGCAAAAATAACGTTGATGCTGAAGGCAGGAGAAAGGCCACTACTTTTAAACAAAAATTAGACATTTATACATGGCACTTAGGGTTTATAAAAATGCCCTTTGTAAATAGTGCTACCTCCCCAGCTTGACCTTGTTGGCCACGCCTGTTCTCCACACTTATCTCAGAGTTTGCTGCATTGACACCCTAATCAAACCATCTTCTACCAAGTGGGTTTAGAACTAGATTAGAGTCTTATCAGTTTATTGTTGCCCTTGTTTCCCTTTGCTATGTAGAATTGAAAACCACTGCTTTACAGTCCGGCAGTAGTTGCTGTACTGTTGTAGACACAGACTTAAGTAGGTAGGCACTTGGGATTCTTTATGGCAAGACAGCCCCACTCCTTCACTGCTAGGCTCTGTCAAAGAGCTGCTCCTAATCTCAGCTCTTCCAGTTCACATACAGCCACTTCCCCATCCCTCTAGAGGGATTTATGTCTCGGGGGTGGATAACTTCCTTTTAAACTTTAAACTCAAAGAGTCTGATTTCTCCCCTGTTTTCAACACTAAAAGTAACCCCTTAACCTACCCTTCTGAGAGTATCTGTATATAATCAGGGCCTTGATTGGATAGGCCACTTTCAATGATTCCAAAGTAATTTTTGGACATCTCTTTCAGTAAAGAAAAACATAGGGCTTTCCTGAGCACATAGAGCTAGAAAACAAAACAACCTTGAATACTGACATTCATACAGGAGAAAATAGTTTTTTAATTGTGCATCTAGAACTCTTTCCAGCCTTTAACTTTCTCCACTGGGTGGGGAAAGCTTATAGAATATAAAGTATAAAATTTAGAATCTTTAAAAATCGTAGCATTTCTTAAGGTTGCAAATCTCAAATAGAGTAAATGGAATTTATGATGATGAAGAGTATAAGGTCAGAACAGCAGGTGGAGAAGCTTGCCAAGTACAAAGCAGCAACATCATGAAGGATTTTATATTCTTTGCTAAAGCAATTTGACTTTATTGTAGTCAGTAGTAGTCAGTGAGGAGCAACTAAAAGATTTACATAGATTTATATTTTAAAGGGGTCACTGTTCAGGCTGTATTGTGGGGGTTGGGAGCAGGGAGAAGAAGCTGGGGAAATAGGTTGCTTTTCTATGTTTTAATTGTCTAGGCAAGAGGTGTGGAAGACCCCAGCTAAAGCAATAAGAATTGGAAATGAAGAAGAAACAGGTATTAAAAAGGTAGAATTGTTGGGATGTGGTGGATGAGGGAGAGAAAGGTGCCCGAGATCATACTCTTCCTGGATTGACTCTGGATAGATAATCATCTCATTTACTAGAGCAGGAGCTAGAGAAAAGAGCAGATTTGGGGGCAGTGATAAGTTTTTGTTTTAGACATGTCACATTAGATTTATTTTTAGTTTCTCTGAAATAATCATGGATAAAAAAGATTTTGATGTTTTAATATAATTTTCATATTTTTTACTATGATGAAGACTTTCTGTCAATTATGTTTGCAACTGGCCTATTTCAGAAAATGTTATCTGAAGTAATTCTATAATTTTCTTTGATGCTATAGTTATTTTAAACAGGAGAATAACATAATGCATTTTTTTAACTGGTTTTTTTCTTCTTCAGTTTATTTGGACACAACTTTAGGGAGAAATCTCCTTTAAATCAAGTTTCATAAATAGAGCTTCAAATATAGCTTCTTGTCCTATAATCATGCTATTCAGAATGAAGCAGTTTAAAAACTTTGTCATAGAGTCTAATGGGAAAATAAATACATGATTAAAATTGAAAGACAACCTGCAAAGAAAACTT